>JAMAKR010000042.1:0-262114 GCA_023628425.1 Chaetomiaceae sp. PYS4301M
CCTAACCCTAACCCTAACCCTAACCCTAACCCTAACCCTAACCCTAACCCTAACCCTAACCCTAACCCTAACCCTAATCCTGAAAAAAGGATATTATCTAGGTAATAAACTATAAACTTGTTGAAGAATGGTTGGATTATATAATCAACAACCTTCTAGAATGTTGTAGGTATATTTATTAGTTTAAATAGTATAATATAGTATTTAAAGTATCTATAATATATATAAAATACTATCTTTTATTTATCCCCCTCCTTAATATAAATATAGGTATATATAGTTAGTAGATCGAGGTATATAAAGATATATATACTTGCCAACTAATCTCAAAGCTATAAGATAAGTAGTAGAGGGTATCTATCTTTCACTATTTTATAGTTTAGTTGCTAGTAGTCTATATATATCCTAAGTTTCCTATCCTTCTTTAATATAAAAAGGATTAGATACCCTACTAGAGATATTAATAGTCTAATATACTCTATCCTAAAGTTTACTTTAAGATATCTCTTTAACTTATTATCTTAAAGTTCGTTTATATAGTATACTTTAAAGAACTTTAACTAGGCGCCTTCCTTAAAGTTAATCTTGTAATCTCAAAGTCTATATTTTAGCAACCCTTCTATATACTTAGTATAGAATACTAGATATCCCTAATAGTTGTCTAGGATCTTCCCTATCTTATTATTCCCCTTTATACCTTTATAGTATATAAACTTACCTCTAGCTATAACTTCAACTATCTTAGTCTAAGTAACCTATTCTTAGAACTAAACTTTCCTATAATTGTCAATTAAGATAATAGTAACTTCCTATTATCTATATCCCTATATATATTATATTCTATAGTAACTACTACTTCTTCCTAAGTCTATAGTATTCTTTCTAATATTATCTATCCTATATAGTAGATCCTTGGAGTATACCTTTCCTAGAGTACTACTCCTTTATAGTCTATTGTTTATACTTCCTATCTTATTGGTTAGATATAGTCTAGTTATACTCCAAGGCTATAGGTAGCTACCTCCCTTCTAACTAATATCTAGGTTATAATCTTCGTGCTATAGGTAGCCTAAGATTATATCCTTCTTAGTCCTTATATCTATAATATCGAATATAACCTTTATAGTCTTCCCCTCGACTATAATATCTAGTAGTTCTATTTCTTATCTAGCTACTTGTATCTCGAATAGCCTAACAACTATATATAGTTACTTCTTAATCCTCTATAGGATCCTAAACTAATTAATAAATTAGGGTAAGATAAGGTCGATCTATAATCCTCTATCTACTAATGCAAGTACCTAGTATTGTTTCTAGTATACTATAACCTATAGCCTGTTGTCTAGCTAGTTGTTCTATATAGTAGCTACTTCCTTGTAGGCTATTGTTGTATCTTCTTATTGTATTGCCTTGTTGTATTGTCTTGTTAGATAGGCTTGTCGAGCTGCTTTATCTAGTTCCTTTATCGCTATACCTCTAGGCTATATTTGTCGCGCCTTTAGCTTCTATACCCTTTTATTAGCTATATTAGTAGCCTCTTGTAGGTCTACTAGGAGGTTGTTATAGGCCTTTCACTTCACCTAGTTCTTCCTATACTAGTAGGCCTATTATTTCTATAAGGGGGTTAATGCTACTTAGGCCCTATAGAGGGCCCTAAGCTATTTCCTAATATCTCCTAGTATCATCGAAAGGCGTCCTCTCTATCGTCCTTAGTATTGTCGTTGTTAGTATCTAGGAATTCCCTAAGCTATTCTTAGCTTGCTTTTTCCTATATAGAGTTGGAATTCCTTCTATCCTACTTCCTCTATCCTAATCCAACTAATCTTCCTTTATTAGGTCCCTTCCTTAGGTTTCTTCTACTCTCTACCTCCTTATAGTAAAGCTATACTTTCTCTTCTATATACTAAAGGTAGTAGGTACTAGGGTAGTTGTAATATAATTCCTAAGCTTTGTACTTGATAGGCTAGGCTCTCTTAGGCTATATATATAGTGTCCTATTAGCTATATAGTGGAGGTTCTAGAGTGTAATAGGGTGTCCTACCCTATAGTCGAATATCTAGGTAATAGCTTTCGTTGTCCTATCCTAGAGCTTCGTCCTAATTAGCCAATAGTTGCCCTCGAACTTGTACTAAAAGTGGTAGCTATATATATATATAACACATTAGAACTATATAACCTACTAATAGTCTGATCGTTCTAGGTAGAGTCTAGTAGCTAGTTCAAACTTGAATTCTTCCTAAAAGTGCTATATAGTTATCTCCTAATTTGTAAGTCTATAGACGATATATTGCTATATTTTCTAATAGTTGTCCTAGCTTAATATATCTTCGTTTCTTTTCTAAACTACTTTTATAGCCTTATAGTACTTGTCCTCTAGATACTATACTTCTTTAAGATCTATATCCTCAACTTCCCTATTATATAGTCCTATCTAGAGCTTAAAGTAGCACTCCTTTATATTATTAAGCTAGAAGATCTCTTTGTATAGCCTAAACACCTTGCTAGTTATATAGTCGAACCTAGCTCCAAGGTCTATATTATTATACTAAAGCCTCTTAACTTATTCCTTAAGCTTCTTCACTTCTACTTTCTACTTAGTTAGCAATTAGTTAAGTATCTAGAATTCGTCCTATACCTATCTAAATAGTATATTAAGTTGGTCTAGGTCTATATACTACTAAACTACCCTATCCTTGTAATATAGTTGCTCGTTGGTGTTACTAGTATCCTAGCTTTCTCTATCTATTATCCTATTAGCTATAAGTTGTATAGCGTTGTCTATTTGCTTATCCCTTTAGTGGAGGTAGTATAGGTTAGCGAAGGTGTATACCTCTATATAGGCTGCAAGCTCCTATATATATCAGGTGCTCCATTATAAGACAGCGTCTACAATACCCTATTATATAGCTTTAGTAGTTTTATAGTAGACGAATTCCTTTATTGCTTCGTCCTCTTTAGGATCTCTATACTTAAGGACCTAGTTAATAGCATCGTCTAGATTATCCTAGTTATATTGCTTGTAGGCTACAGCTTCCTTTACTAGGTAGGATTTCCTAATAGTAGCTATTTCATATCCTAGGACTAGCTTCTAGCTATCCTTCTTCAAACTTCTATACTCCTACTTAAAGTATCCCTTCTTACTATAGTTGAACTAGGTAATATCTAACTTGTCCTTCTTTACTAGGCCTAGTCCTCTCTAGGTGGCGTCGATATCTATAGCCCTAGAGTAGGTTCTATATACTATACTATAATATAGGCGCTTTTTCTTGTCGTTAGCCTTAGGCACTACAATATATACCTTATAGCCCTAGTATTCCTAGCGTTGCTCGAACTACTAATTATCGATAGTAATAGCAAGAGCTATATAGTTGTCTAAAGTAACTATATCCTAGTCTTCCTTAATTAGTTTATCTTTAATGTTATCTTTAAGTCTATTATAGAAACGCCTCTTTAAGATATCCTCTCCCTACTAGACTTTGAACGCCTGCTATTAGAACTCCGAGGTATATATAGCTGTTAACTTAATCTATTATAGCTTATTGAGCTATATTTTAGCCTAGGAGTATTTATTATAGATTCTAAAGACCTTGGTAATAGTATCTTCGAATTTAGTAAATATATCGAATATAATATTAGTCTTAAGGTTTCATTTATCTTTAATATTCTCTAGATAGTCCTACTAGGTAGGTTCGAACTATTCGAGGGTATATCCCTCGAAGTAGGTAGTAGCGAAGAGTACTTTAGATACTTCGTTGGAGAACTTATAGCTATTGATCTAGAAGTAGGTCCTAAACTAGGTAATAAAGCCTTATAGCTTATCCTTCTAAGTTCTATCGAAATGTAGTAGCTTTACAACCTTAGGTCCTCTAGGAGCCCTATCGCTAGCTATAGGGGCGTTGGTGCCCCTTATACTAGTATACAAGTCGTTGATACACTAGTCTAGCTCCTAGTAGGCGGCGCTTACCTAGTCTATATAAGGTGTAGTAGCTACTCGCGCCTATAGCTCGGCGACTAGAGCCTAAAGAGTAGCAAGCTCAACCTAAAGCTCCTAGTTATCGTTATCGTTGTCCAAGTCAAAGGTAGTAGTAACCTTCTAGGTTATAGGAGGTACAGCCTCCTTACCCTTTCTAGCTAAACTACTAGCCAATATAGCGAGATACCTCCGATCTAAACTATAATAGATAAAGGGAGTAAAGCAACGTATAACGAAACGTCTAGTCTAACTACTCTAAAAGGGTTCAGTCTATTGGGAGGTATTTTAATAGGTTAAACAATATTTCGATAGAGCTAAGAGGTCTACAATAAGTTTAATACAACTAGTCTCAATAGTATAATCAATACTATAATCTAATTGCTTTACTAAGGAAGCTCCAAGCTCCCTTATCAACGAGTAACTAACTAGCTAGCTTATATATATAATGATTCCTTTAACTAAGTACTCTTGTCACTTAGATTACTCCTTCCTTTATAGTGATCCCCTGCTAGCTTACCTAGATCGCCTCAGTGATCTAATGATCCTTGGTGTTAGATTACTATATCTTTTTCTTTACTAAGTATAATCCTTCCCTAATTAGCTGCTTAAATGATTGGCTGCTGCCTACGCCCTGCACCGTAACTGCAGCCTGCTAGCTATATATGTGGTCAGCTTGTGACAAAACTTCATCCTATAGCATTCTTCTCGAAAAAGCTTACAAAGGTATAGCTCAATTACCCAATCTATAATAAGGAGCTACTAGCTATTATAGAAGCTTTCTAAGAATAGGAACTATATCTTAGTAGTATAATATACGAAGTTCAGGTTTATATAGATTATAAGAACTTATAGTACTTCACTAATATAAAAAAACTCAACTAGCAATAAACCTAATAGTATAAAGAACTATTGGTATACAACTTTGTCATTTACTATAAGAAAGGCTTAGAAAATGTATAGGTAGATACCTTAAGTAGGAGACTAGATTATATATATAATAGTATAGAGATTTTAGTACCACTATTATATAGTAGTAGGACAGGTTACTATAGCACCTACTATAGCTAGCTATAGACTATAATATAGTCTACTAAGAAATGAGATTCGACAATAGATTTGTAGTGTAGGTATAGGACCCTATAGCCAACGAATAAGAAAAAGGCGTCGAACTCTAGCAATTAAGCGACAAGTATAAAGCATAGTATAAGGACAAATACTATATATACCCAACTAAGTAAGAAATACTTATTAGAAAGGTCTATAAGTTAAGGCTTGGAGGATATATAGGAATTATAAAGACTATTGTATAGGTTAGATAACACTACAATTTCCTAGGACTTAAGAAGAAGGTCGAGGAGGTCCTCAAGAAGTATAACATATATAGCAAAAGCAAGCTAGTATAGTACAAACCCTATAGACTTCTATAGCCACTTCTAGTTACTAAATAACTATAGAGCTTAATAATAATAGACTTTATTACTAAGCTACTACTATCTAAAGATATAGTAATAGGGATAGAATATAATAGTATTCTTACTATAGTCGATAAACTAACTAAGTAGAGCTACTTCCTTCTATATAGAGAAAGTTGGATAGTGGAACAACTTGTAGATATAGTCTTTAGGTATATTATATTGGTATATATATCGCTAAAGGAATAGATTATAGATAGAGATACTAAGTTTATATTAAGGTTCTAGCAGGTGCTAATAATATATCTAGATATCAATAGCAAGCTTTCAATAGCTTATCACCTATAGATAGATAGATAAATAGAATAACTTAACTAGATTATAGAACAATATCTACAATCTTATATCAACTTCTAGCAAGATAACTAGGTTATACTATTGCTAATAGTATAGCTAGTATATAATATAGTACCTATAGAAACTATAAAAGTTACACCATTCTTCATGAACTATAGATTCGAGGTAGACCTATACTAGGGGCTAGATATTAAGGTTCCTAGGGTAGCTATTAAAGTAGACCAAATATATATACTATATACAATACTAAGGTAGGAACTTGAGTTTATTAGGACTTAGATAAAGGAGTACTACAACAAGTATAGGCTCAAGGGTCCTTATCTAGAGAGGGGAGATAAGGTCTACCTCATTTTATAGAATCTTTGTATAAAATAACTAAGTAAGAAGCTAGACTTTAAGAAGATTAGACTATTTAAGGTCGATAAAAGGATTTTAGATAATAACTATTAACTTTCACTACTAGCTATAATAAAGCTAAGGATATATATTTTTTATATTTCACTTTTAGAACTAGTATCTAAGGATATATAGCTTGCTATAAATAGAGAAGTAGAAGATAAAGAAGAGGAATAGGATATTAAAGAAATTCTAGATTTATATATTATAAAAGGGTAGCTATAGTACTTTGTGAAGTAGCTAGATTTTAGGCTAGAAGATAATTTATAGTAGCTAGCTATAAACCTCTACTACCTAAAGAAAGTATAGGATTTCTACTAAAGGAATCTAGACTAACTAAAGAAGTAGGATTAGATAGTGTAGCTAGGTCGATATCTAATAAGTTAAGACCAAGGGAGGCCTAGTTAAATAGGATGTTAGTATCGAGTAATTAGATATTGCTAACTATACAAGACTTGGACTCTTAGAGCTATCGATCCTCCTCCTCTATCTCCTCTAGGGACTATATTCCCTAATAGAACAACTTAGAGCCCTTGTCCTTTAGGAAGCGTTTCTAGTAATAAAGGTAGGCAAGGTAGCCAACAATAGTCTATAGTTAGGTTTGAAGGATAAAGAGAGCCTCCTCTATATCTACCTCCTCCTACTCTATATACTTCTATTCCAATATAATTTTCGATACTATAAAAAGAAAATCAGCAACAATATAAAAATATATAATATACAAGAAAATATATAAGCGCTAGCAACATTTGAGCTATTATATAAGCAACTATAACGAATATACTTACTATAATAAGATAAGCTAGATATAATGTAGTATATAAGATTGCATTTAAAGTACTAAGAATAGAGCATCTTAGTAGCAACTCTAATAGAGTTAATAAAAGATATAAAGATATTACGTTCTTAAGATTTCTTAGATTTTATTTTTCTTATATAGCTAGATATTTTATTAGCATTTTAGCGATATAGAAGGGAAGAACTATAATACTCACTAGTACAAGCTATTAGCAGTATTTGAAACGAGCTTTAGATCTTTTAGGACAAAAGACGTCGAAGAGGGGCATCGTGTTACGAGCTGACTATATATATAGCCAGCAGGCTATAGTTGTAGCGTAGGGTGTAGGCGGCAGCCAATTATTTAAGTAGCTAATTAGGGAAGGATTATACTTAGTATAGAAAAAGACGTGGTGATCTAATACCAAGGATCACTAGATCACTAAAGCGATCTAGGTAAGCTATTAGGGGATCACTACGAAGGAAGGAGTGATCCAAGTAACAAAGAGTACTTAGTTAAAAGAATCATTATATATATAAGTTAGCTAGTTAGTCACTTGTTGATGAGGGAGCTTAGAGCTTCCTCAGCAAAGTAATCAGATTATAGCATTGATCGTACTATTGAGACTAGTTGTACCGAACTTGTTGTAGACCTTTTGGCTCTACTGGAACATTGTTTGACCTGCCAAAGATACCTCCCTACGGACTGAACCCTTTCAGAGTGGTCAGACCGGACGTTTCGTCACACTAGCGCCGTCTCTATAAGGCCCTACACCCCTAAAGCAAGCTGCATCTTATATAGATGTAGCCTTAGCTAAGAGAGACTGTTATAGGACGAGGTTACAAAAATCTCAATACCTTTCTCTACTAACTCGCAAACCATTGTTAGGTCCTCTACTACATCGAGACCGAGCTACTACACAAGGTTGTAGGCGCGTTGAAGGACGTAGTCGCTCTCTAAACACCAATTGCGCATCCCCTTTCTAACTAGGACACCCGCGCCATTTTTTTCTTAGCCTATGTAACAACCAGCTCTACGCACACCTACAAAACCGCTGCTTCCATATCTTGCGCTCACAGTACGACAAGCTGAGCTGAGCTCGCTCATCAACGCCGAGGCCGCCAAAACCCTGAAACTCTGCCCCTCATCCGGCGACTTGCGTGCACGGCGTTTTGCCACCCCGCTCTTCTCGCCGCCTATATGGACACAGGCAAAACACAACTCCAACATGCTGAGTCTCTCCTCGGGGGTGGCTGTCGCAGGGCTTTGCATCTTACGTGTGATTCCCGTCGCTATCCGGTTGTATTCATCCTTGAGCTTAATGGATCGGTCTCGTTGCCGATTCCCCTGAAACCCCTTCTTGTTGAGGATAAAGCCAACAAACACTTCAATCTCTGTCAAAGGCTGGGTAGGATGGTCTGACCATTGCGTCATGAGACCAAAGATGGCGTCGTTATACCTAATCATAACCACCGGTGTTAGTGAGCCTAATAATACGTGGGGGAGTAGGTAACAAGTTATGCAAAACCTACACATGCTGTATACTATCCGCCTCCTGTCGACGACATTGCCAGTCTGTTTTCCCAATGTCGTTGATCTGTTCTTGGAAGTTGCGAATAAGTGTATCCCAGAAGCTGACGCTATGTGGGGTGGCTCGTCTGATATTTTCGTTCCAAATCTTGTCTTCTTGAACTCCACGGTACAGCTTTCCCAGGATCTTTTGGGAGTAGTAGTGCTTGTAGTGTGGTGCATCCGCATCCTCGTCTTCCTCGTCTTGGGCGATATAGTCGTCCATCATGAGTTCAGAATTCGTCAGAATCTTGACCCACGGTCCCGGTGCCAAGCTTCGAGCGCGATCATGGTCAGCCGCCATCAGGCATAACAATGAGAAGTGGTAGGACGGTGACTCACAAATCTGGTCTCGCATATGACTCTAGTTTTGGGAGCTCACCAAACTCGACAGATCTTCCAGATTTGGAAAAGTCCACAGCACTTGAATGGAGCTCTGCCAGCTTCAAGCAGTCGAGATGAAACGTCCCGTCTTTCATCTGGTCGGCCGAAATCATATGCCTCGTTGCAATGACGCCCAGACGGTCAGCTTTCATGAACTCAACAAAGAAATCGGCCATGTGTTCGGCGGTGACGGGGACATCGATCTCCAGTGGTTTCACTCGGGAATAGTCGGCGGGCTCAGTCGTCTCGACAAAGCCCACGAGCTGGGGGTCCCAGATGACATGGAACAAGTCGCCATCTAGATCGCCTCCAGAGAGCTGGCTGGGTAGGTCTCGTTTTCCCCGTTTGCTAAATGCAATGCAGTTCCTCTGCTGGAGTAGGTTGTGGCCCGGGGGCGGGACGACGTTTCGGACGCGCTGGATGTCCCCTGGATGCAGAGCCGGCGACCTGGTGACAATAACCTCGCAATCCCCTGGAGGCTTGGTGGAATACCCTCGCATCTTATCAAACGTCACGTAGACTTGCCCTTCATGTAACAATCCAGACTCGTCCATTACCCCAAATAGAGTTACACCCTTCTCAACGGGGATGCGGGCTTTGTACTTCAAGAGCCTAAGCTCTCTGAGCACGACAGCCTCAATAGCACTTCGTAGGAATGGATCCGCCCGGTAGTCGGCGCCCACTTTTTCCGCTTCTCGTAGAAAGCGTTCGAGGCGAACAGCGCCCCCGATTGATTGAGAGCGTAGGAAAGATGCCGTGTTGGGAACGCTGGATGTGATTTCGCGAAGATACTTCATCTCTCTCGCCTGCAGTTTGAGAAACCACTCGTCAGGGGCTCCTAGGTCTTCCAGTATTTTAATGACTTGGCGATTGAGGACCATCGGGATCGCTCGATAGGCCGAGTCGCAAATCTCCAGCGTGGCCCCATCTTCACTCGGAAACTTGACCATCGACTCACGGATACAAAGCTGCCGACCGATGAGGCCTACATCGAGGGAGAGCATACCCTTGGCTCCTGCCCACCGCACCTGCAAGCACGTCGGGTGGCCAGCAGATTCCGGCAGTGCGTCCCATACACACTCGAGAGCATCATACGAGATGGTCCCAACGCCATCGCTGAAAATCCGATTGTTTCTCTCAACGTCGAGCATCCTAGAAATGACGATGCCGTTTTTATCGAGGGGGACGGTGAAGGGTGTTTCGGAGAAGGCCTGCCCTATACGAGCGGCCCGGCGCGCCGGCGACTTGATATCTTCAAACTTTCCAAGGGATCCAATGATGAATTTAGGGAAGTGCGGTGTTCCTTGATAGACGAAAGGCGCCGATAGCCAAACCGAATGTGACCGAAGGGACGAGTGCGAGAATCCTAGGAATCCATACAATCGACCGGCTAGAGGGATTCCTTTGCTGAGTACCTGCTTGAACCGGGCATAGATAGGGTCGAGTGAGACTTTGGCGTTGTAGTACATTTCCTCGCCGTTCTCATCGCAAAACTGCGCCCTAAGAAAGTAGTCGATATGATCGGGGAACTTGCGGAGGATTCGATTCTTGACCTCCAACTCAGGTCCTTCAAAAGTGATGCGGGTCGGGGTGACGATGGCGCGAAAGATGTTGACCGAGCTCTGCGTGTCTTTGGAGAGGTCGGATCTCGGCCCAATCTCGGCCCTCAGTTCCCCTTCAATCTGTTCCAGGTATTGCATGATGCCCTCGGCCTCAAACTGTCTGGTATCCGCGAACGGCGACGGGTACTCAATCCGCTGGAAGAGCTTCTTGAAGGTCTCTACCGAGATCGGTAGATGTTTATTTCTAACACGCTTAGATACCTGGAAGGCATCGACGAGCATTCTTCCCAGTTCGGTGACAACGGTCGGGTGAAGATGACCATTGCGCACCAAGCCTTCCAACATGAAGGAAAAGGTGAAGGGGAGCAGCGCTTTCTGGGTGTAATGCTTCAGACTTTTGTCCAGAGCCTCAAGAGCATCGGGGTACCGAGGAAGACAACAGCCAGGGGATCCAGCTACTTGGTGCGTGAAGTCGAATTGGGTGACAGCGATCAGCTCGTCTGCTTTGAGCTTGGAGATCTTGGGGAGAAAGTCACCCTGCGTGAACCCACCAACCGTCTCGGCAGGGACGGAGATGCAATACACCGTGCAGAAGCTAGCGACTTTGGCGTGCGTCTGGCCAAGATACGGGACACGGGTGTAGTCGGGACCCTTCTTCGTCCTCAAGCTGAACTGGGCCAATGTGTCCGAGATCTCGGGGTCCTCAGCAACCAAGATGATGGGTGGCGTCGACAGAATGAGGGCAATTTTCCCTTTCTCGGACCAGATGAGCTCAACGATGGTTGAGTAGGGGATGCGAAGCTCAGCCTTCCTCTGCTGGGTTTTAATGAGGACGTTGTGCTTGGTGAACCTGGCGATCCAAGGCACACGACTCGACCACTCCGAAACGAAGGTGAACTGGACCGTATTGGCAAAACTAAAGTGCCCGCAGCTGAGCTCCTGTACGCCAAAGGTGGTCGGCGTATGTCCGGTGCGTTTTGGCTGGGATTGTCGCTTCTCAACCTCGTGGCGGATGCTGGCAAGATCGTACTGGCTCATTGCCTTGTTTGTGCTTGGTCTACATAAGACCCCATCTCCCATCAAAAACAGTCTTGCTTCGCGTCGAAGGCCGTAGTTGTCATTTGGTTTGCTCTGCGTGCTCTCGCCATGGTGGACGAGAAAGTTGATTCCGTCGGCCTTGTGGAGGAACCTCACATAGCCAACCTTTTTGTTCTTCTGCACCCCGCAACTGTAGTCGCTGATGGACAGCTTCTCCAGGAATGGATGCAGCTGAGTCTGCAGACTCCGATCCGTGAGGTCTGGGGGGAGACTGGACAAGAAGACCTCCATGGTGTCGGCGACTCCTTGCTGTTTCCGTTGAAGTGGTTTGCGATTGGCAGAGGCACCCAGCGTTGTGTTCAAGCCGAAGTGAGCATCAGGTAAGAAACAATGCGAACTGTGGAGGGTTGCGGGGTTTTGCCTAATCTTGGGCGACAACTGGGCTCCTTGCCCTGTCTCACACCCAAGATACTTCCCGATTGGTTAAAATGCTGGAAGGCTGCGCTCCTCCCCTCCCCACCAATCGCTATGGTGACTAGCTCTGCAGAGAGGCCTACAGCATCGTGTTTACTCAGTATGCTCGATGTCGATGAGCTGCAGCAGAGTGTAGTTAGCAAATGCGAGGCGGTTGGTGGACTTCGACCTTCTGACAACTCCTGGTGTAAGGCTGTTAGTGACAACCTAGGCTCGCGGACCGCGGGCAAGTAGTTGTCCAACCCCAACATATGTTTCTTTTTACTAGCGTTACCGGCTCAACAACCACCAAGTAGGGCTCAGGTTCAGTCAGCGTACGTAACTTATCCGCACATACTCTTCTGCTATATTCTTTTTCTAGAACCGAGATTGTAAGCCTTAGGAGCGCGACCCCAAAAACTACGGCTCGTTCTACATAGCGTTACACAAATGGTGGTGGGAGCGTGTCCAAAATGGAAATAGGCTAAGTATAAGTTCTATTCAATGTTGTGTGGAGAGATAATAATTGGCTATATTACGGTGCCAGTCACCATTTCTGCGCCACGACCTTTAGCCCGCTTGCTCAGTAATGATACCTCGCCTCGCCCTCCCGCTTCTGGAGGCGATTCAGCAGCCAATACTGCACATTGGCAACGATACACATAAACACGGCGACCGAGATAAGCGCCACCTCGATGGTCCAGCCCTTCTTGTACAACGGCGCGTCCGCAGCCTGGAAGAGTTGGCTTCCAATAATGCCTGAGAGGTTGGCACTCATGACGAAGATGGCCATGGTGACAGAGCGCTCGCCCGCGGATCGGGCGTTGAGTGCCATCCAGGCGCCGTTTACGCTGTCTATGTATCACAGGGATGTCAGCGGACGGTAAGGGGAGAGAAAGCTGAGTGTACCAAGGCATGGAGTATCGCTAGGTAAAAATCACTTACGCCAAGGCACTTGAAACACGATGGCTGACACAAGGACACCGAACCTCAAGTTTTTATCCTTGGAATGAATGATCTGAGAGTTTGCAATCTGTACGCATTTATCTGGTCAGCGGTTCAGAAGTTGGACTTGTGGCAAAGAGTAACGCACGATCAGAGCCCAGAGGATAGTCACGCCCAGCAACACCATTGGGCCTCTCCGGTTGAATTTGTCGGCTGTCCAGCCCCACCCGATGTTGGTGAGGATTGAAACCCAAGCACCAATGGAGAGCATGGCGTTGGACTTGAGCCGGTCGAACCCGAACGAGACAACCAACGACGGGGCGTACGAGCCCAGGGTCTGGGCAGGGGTGAGTGCGAGAATCGTCATGAGAACGTGAGGGAGAAGGCGCCAGTTGGTGACCTGGTGGCACGCATTAGTACTCTGCCTCAGTCCAAGCCTGGGGTAAACGGAAGGGGTAACCAACAGCAGCCTTGACCTCAGCCCGGCTGACATTTGGCCGAGCCTGGGCCTTGGACGGGTCGTCCAGGAGGACGCGCTGTTGCAGGATCTGGGCCTCTCGCTCGCTGAAATAGCGGTACCCAAGCAGGGACACGGGGTTTGCGGGCGACCGCGGGAAGATGGAGATGAATACGATGCCCACGAGGACAGTGAACATTCCTTCGATCTGTATATCTCGTCAGTGCCTTGAGATATCTGTGACTGAACAAGTGAACTTAACATACCAGGAACATCCATTGCCAGCCTCCCAAGCCACAGATTCCTCTCATATGCAGGCTGGACGGGGTTAGCAAGCCGGTTCATGGCTTAGGAGAGTAAGGAGAGCGCACTCACATTCCATAGGCAGCAAGGCCCGAGCAACCGCCAGCAAATAAGTTGCCGAGGTAGTACCACGCAAATCGTTTCGTTGTCTCGCCTCGCTTATACCAACGTGTGAGGGTATAAAGAGCTGCGGGAATGAAGCCGGATTCGAGAAGCCTGATATCCAGGTCAGTTGGACAGCACGATGAAACAGTAGGTAAAGGGGGGGTTCTATACCCAAGCAGCAATCGGGTCGACAGGTATGCACCGAGGCCTTTCTGGAAAGCCTGGAAAGTGGCCACAAGTCCCCTGTTTAGTTGTGTAACTCCAGTCAGCGCGAGTTCTTCGACCGCAGAGAAAAGTCACCAGCCTGTACCATGCAATAATCTGACACCCAATCCAGAGAGTCGGCCCAAACCTGTAAAGCAGGATGTTGCTCGGGATCTATTTACGGAGTTAGTCTCAGAGGACAGGAGGCATCTGTCGGGCTCGTAGAAGGACTAACTTCGAGCAGGACGATACCGGCAGACAGCAGCTGCTGGCCTACGTTGAACTGAAACTGGGTTATGCCGACATCACGGAGGAAGAAATCCGTCAAGGCGTTGCCGCTGGTGATGAACAGTCAGGATTCTGGACTAGATCGGACGAAGGCGGAATAGGAAGCAGAACACACATGTTGCCTCGGTCGATCTGCAGGGCGAAGAGCCCGAGGGTCAAAATCGGCACGACGAGAAAGTCGACTCTGTTAGGTAATCAATGTGTTAGTAACAACCATCCTTCTGGGTATCCTCAAGGGGTTGGCGGGCATAAAGCACGCCGGACAGCACAGGGAGGTGATTATTACCTCCGAACCAATGCCCGCTCCTCCTCCTCGGTCCATGTGATCTCCTGGGTTTCGTCTCCATCACTCCGGCTAGCCTGGCTTTCAGCCAAAATGGCGATCTGCTTCTTCTCGTCCGCCATTGTTGTCAGAGGTGAGCGGTCCTTTGCCTAATCAACGAATCCAAACTTCTGGTGTTGACCAAGGTAGCTCGGGATTCACAGGAGACACACAGGGTTGGCTAGTTGGACGCGGGGATGGACTGTTTTATGTCCCGACTCCTTGACATGCACGCGGCTGCCTTTGCGTCTCCAGTTCCTAGCCAGGGACCATGTTCGCCTCGAATGATGCCCTTTCGCCTCGAATCGTACCCTTCTCCGCGGAGGGACTGATGGACCTCGAAATCCAGCCCCAGCCATCCGCAAACTAGGCCATTAGCATCTAGCACGTCCAGGACACAGCAAGCCCGACCCAATGACACCCAGGAGAGAGGCGCACCAGGAGCCAGATGCTGGAGCGTGTCCCACCCCTCTGTATTGATGCCATCGCCGTGGGCTGGCACGCCATCGGCGCCGCACGCACTACCTGGTGCACTACAGCTCCGGGCTTTAAAACCCGGCGCCACCCCGGCCAACAACGTGCGCCGTGCAGCTTTGACGCAATCCAACCCACGATTGCGAGATTGTGAAACTTTTCGAACTCTGCTAGAGTCCAGGGCCATCCCAGCAGCCGAGTGCGCGCAGCAAAGATCGTCAAGACTGAACCCGAGCAAGTCGTTCACTAATAACGTACCTTGCATATTACCGACTTGCAACTGCCGCGGCGAAGCAAGAGGGCGGCTCCGTTTTGGGTTGTCCCCCTCCAAGACAACAGCTAGGATGTGGGGGTTCTGGCGGCCAAAAGCATGCGAGATGCTTGCGAGGTAACATCGTGGCCACGTGCTAGCTAGTGATAACTAATGGCAGATGTTTGATTGTGGGTGACAGGCCCCCCACGGCATCCCAAAAAGGTTTGGGGGTCAACTTTACGTATTCGCACGCTCACGCCGTCGGTGTGTTCCCTTTTCCTCCTTGACAGCAAGAGATGGGCGTTATTCCAACCCCGATTTCCTTTCCTGTCATCGAAAGCTTTGCAATGAGATTTCTAGCTATGTGTGACGGCTAGGTCCTTGGGTCACAGCAGCATCTGCCCTAACGACCTAACGACGGGATTAGTGAAACGGATGTAGCAGGAAAGGGGTGAGTGGACGGCGTCACTGTTAGTGCCGACATGGAGTATCAAGAGTGAAAACCAAGGAAACAGTATAAAGAAATCGTGTCTCTCAAGACCTTTATTTAAGCAGAGGAGGCAAACTATATTAAGCTTGTTACAGATCGCTGAAGCTAACTTAAAGAGGGTAGCATCGCTGTCGGAGAGATTCTAAGTGGTGTCTTTGGAGTTGCTTGGTATTTAGACAGAGCAGATTAAAACAGGCAGCAAAAGACTTATGACAAACAATGGACAAGTCGACCTGTCCGAACGCACGCGGTTCATTCAATATTATCCTTGCGGAAAAAGGCATGCGGGGGATGGAATATGAGGTTTCGCCCGTCCACAGCGTCCTGTAATACGGAAACTGATGCTGTGTATCCGTCATGGTTGCCCGATCTCCGCGAGAAAACCGGATTGATAGCGGCTCATAGTGCAAGGGCGTCTAGTATTGAACGCTACAGCCGCTGCCTCAGTCTCCTTTTACAACAATATGCCAAGATCTTCCGCTCGCGGTTATGACTTCGTCCATCCAACCCGCCAGCTTACTAGATTGGCGTTAACCAGCGCTGGCGTGTCAGCAACGCGTGGAGTTGCGCATCTCTATCGCGGCTCTGTTCAAGCCGTTTAGCCGGGGGACTGCATGAAACTGACGTCTCAGTGTCCGTCCACATTCATCCCCCATTTCCTCATTCGCTAATCGCTCGCGTCCTTTGTCCACCTCATCCTTCCAACAATCCATCCTCCGTGGTTTCTTGACGCTCTAATTGGAGCGCTTAGGTTGAGCAACGTCAAGTACCAATCTCAGCATAAATAAGCACGAGTGTTGGGCCGCGCCGCACATAGGTACCTCTGCAACTTTGCGTCGGCATAGCAGTACGGATAGAAAGATCTACAATCCATGCACCAGGACAAATGAGGCACCCTACCACATTCGGTCCCAGCTTCTTGGGAGGTTTGAAAATGCATTATCCGTTCCGTTGTTCGGCCTATAACCTCCACAACCCGGTAGACTGTCCGCCTCCCTGTTCGCCGCTTGTTGGCAAGTTAATTTCGGTATCAAGTCCGATTTGTGAACCCGACCGAGCTGCTTTAGTCAATATTAACGCCATGGAACGCTCCCAATCACACTTTCACATTTTGCACCTCTTTTACCGCCACTCTGCCCTGTAAGACAAGGGGAGAATGTGACCATCCCTTCAGAGGGTCCCGAATGTCCCGGTTGCGATCTGGACGCAAATTGCAAAGCATGTTTACCCGGCTCGCGATGGACCGAGATACAGGGTGATGCCGAGACCTGGGGGGAACATGCCTCCAGCTATAAAGCAATCCAAGTTCGGGCGAAACTGGCGACGGCGGGGCGACCAAGGAGAGTTTTGGTTTACCGATATCCCGTCTACAGGTACTGAGTTCGCGAACCATCATGGCCAAGTTGGTACAGCTTCTCATCTCAGCGGCTATCTTGGGCACAGCGGCGGCCGCTACTGGTAGCTGCACCAGTCCTGAGGTTCGCAAGTCCTGGTACGATGCTTCCCAGACCTCTCCTCTGTCGATCCTCGGGAACTGAAAGTTGCCACTAGGCACGACATCCCTAACTCCCAGAAAACGGCGTACATCAAGGCTCAGCAGTGCATCCTCAGCTCGCCGGCCAAGGAGGGCAAAATCCCCTGGGCTAAGACGCGGTGGGATGAGTTTGCTGGACTGCACCAGCTGCTCGCTGTATGTTCCCACCTCTTCTCGCCCCGTCCTGCTCCCACAGGCTTTCTCTTAATCGACCAAAAGACCATCGAGTCCCTGGCCTAACCCTAAGTCTGGCAGTTGCAAATACACAGTAGCGGTAATTTCCTCCCATACCACCGTTATTTCCTCAACATCCTCAAACACCTCCTCAACGAATGCGGATACAATGACAGTCTCCCGTAAGCAATGGCCTCTCGCCAGATCAAGTATACGAATCACACTCACCGCTCATAAGGTACTGGGACGAGACTCGAGACGCTGGGCGCTTCTCCAAAAGCCCGCTCTTCGACAAGACGTACGGGTTTGGAGGAAGCGGCACAGGCTCACAGAATTGCGTCCCCGATGGGCCCTATGCCAACTTGTACGTCCGATCCATGCTTCCTTTGCTCGTGGGGTTTAGGCGGTCTCGAGTTGCTCGCCAGCTTCTCCTGTTCCCCCAGACTAACGTCGTCTCGAGCTCCGTCAACATCGGGCCGGGCTTTAAAGACGAGCCTCGCTGCATAAACCGCAAGATCACCGACTTCCTCAGCACCCAATGCGGCGCATCTTACGTCAAGTCAGCGATCGCGCCCACCAACTACAATGATGCTGCCAAGGCTATCTACATGGGCCCGCATCTGACGGGCCACATGGCCTTGTCCATGATGGTGCGTTTTATAGACTGTAACGAGGTGCATGAAGCCAGCTAACGTGGCCAGAACGGTGACTCAATCACCTCAGCCGGTGACCCGCTGTTCATGATGCATCACGGCTTTGTGGACAAGATGTGGTTCGACTGGCAGAAGGCCAACAGTTCGCGTTTGACCGAGATCGGCGGGCTGAACACCCAGGACCCGGCCAAAGGATTCTGGGAGTTTAGCGGCACACAAGAGTCACAGTCGTCCATGTGGGGAAAGCCGAGTGCGGCCCAGTTAGCCATCACGCCAAACCCGCAGCTCGGCGACGGCGGTCCCAACATGACGCTGAATCACTCGCTCTCGTCTCTGGGCATCATTCCCAACGCCACGGTGGCCGATATTATGGACACGCAGGGCGGCTATTTGTGCTACGTGTACGCTTGAGGTGCGGGTGGCGAGAGGGGCGCCCCGTGAGCTCTCTCGGAACCTGTTCGGAGAACCCCTCGATTAAACTGGAGCTATGGACGGCATGGAGGCAAAGATTGTTTGTTTGTTGGGCTATCAATGTCATTCTGTTCGCAATCCACACTTGAACTCCAATTGCTCCGAGTTGCGCCATGCCTTCTATCTGTAAGCATTGAAGGAACCCCGGGAAGTTTGAACACCATGACCCCACGACCTCCATGACCTGCACGACCTCCATGACCTTCACGACCTCCACGACCTCCATGACCTCCAGAACATTTGTGTCCCAAGAACCTCCTACGCACTACGCTAGGTGCCGAGCCTCCTTCATGTCTGTTTTACCACAGAACACGAGTTGTACGCATAAGCCCAAAGCAATGGTTCGAGTGGGCGACCCCCATGGCTGGTGAAAACTTCTCTTTCGATGCCAAAATGCTTTTGGCGTCTCCACCGGGGAGGAAGGTGTGCGGATCGGTTGACGAGGCGGCATCTGTCCCAGGTATCTGATGGTATTTACCCTAGGTAGGCTAATCACCGCTGTCCAGAATCAGGCCTCGGAGTATTTCAATGATTGGAGCGCTACCAGCCCCTTTCCTTTCAATCTCATCCGTAGCCGTTAACCTCGTCCGCATCGGGTCGGGAGACTGTTGTCCACCTACCGAGGATCGGCGGGCCGGGTTTGCCATCGATGGCTGGTCTGGTCGCGAAAGTGCGTGCGTACGCCCTCTGTCTAGAGTTTGGTACTTAATATAGCTAGGCTCATCGCCGCTATGCAGAGTCAGATCTCAGAGTATCTCAGTGATTGGAGCGCTCCTAGCCACTTTCCCTTTAATCTCATCCGTGACCGTCAACTCCTCCACATCGGGTCGCTGCCCACCTACCGAGAACCGGTCGGCCAAGGCTCCCTGCTCGTGACCGATTGCTGGTTTGGCCGTATAATTAAGTGCACACGCCCCAACTAGGGACTTCTGTCAAAAGTGACGTCTTATGACTCAAGCCATTTGAGCAGCCGCCACCATGATGCTTCCTTTGTCTCTGACCTCCGCTCTTTTCCTGGGCCTCGCAGTTGCCCACGGCAATGCAGCTAAAGAACTATCCGCCCGGAGCCAGTTTCTCGCGGTACACACAAACAATCTCAACCACTGTGCCAAGAGGCATCAAGAAACCGGCCTGGATGAGCGAGCCATCCAAAGGCGGGCAAAAGCTGTGAGGGGCCTGACTGGAAATGACGTGTTTCATGGTAGGCTCAGAAGACTGCGCTCAATATTGTGGTTTCAGTATCATGGTCCTAATCCTTACACGTTGTTACAGTCAAACGGCAGACATCGAGTCTGGACAAGAGTCATCAGTCGACCGAGAAATACAACATCACGACTGATTCGGCCCTTGTCTTTGGCGGCAAGCCAAGTTGTGTTCTCAGTCCTGAGACTACCGAGGGCCCGTTTTGTAAGTTTGAGTTCAAACACCTTGCTTCGGCGCACGTTTGTTCCCAGCCAAGATCGGACAAGGCTAATTTCTGTATGCGCAGTTGTCGATGGCGAGGGCATTCGTAGCCAGTTGATCGATGACCAAGTCGGAGTCCCGGTTTACCTCGACATCCAAGTCATCGACGTCAACACCTGCGAGCCGCTCCAGGACACCTTCCTCGAGATGTGGAGTAAGTGAGTTTGGTTGATGCGAGATGTGGGACTTGGTCATGGAGTTAGTTGTCCCGATCGCTGAACTTAACACCGCACAGATGCCAACTCCACGGGGATCTACAGCGGCGCCATCTCTTCGGCGAATGGCAACGCTAACGACAAGAGCAATCTCAACAAGGCCTTCCTACGCGGAGCTCAGAAGACCAACAAGGATGGCGCCGTTCAGTTTACCACCATATTCCCGGGTCATTATCAAGGCCGTGCCACGCACATCCACATCATTAGCCGTACGTCAACTCTAGTGTTCTTTCCATCTTCTTGCCATCTTCCTGCTAGTGTTGTTTTTGAGTCATTGGTTTCCTCTGCGCTCTTTATTTCTAGTTTCCTTCCAAGAAAAAGTGGCTGATGGAGTTGGGCAGACTACAACGACAGCACAACCGTCTTTGCCAACAACACCATCTGGGGCACCCGCGTCACCCACAACGGGCAGGCCTTCTTTGACCAGTCCCTCATCGACGCGGTCGAGAAGCTTAGCCCGTACTCCACTAATCGGCAGGCCAGGACACAAAACAAGGCTGACGCGATCCTGCTGCAGGAAGCCGCCACCGCGGACCCCTTTTTCCACTACGTGCAGCTCGGGACTGATCTGAAGCGTGATGGCATCTTTGCGTGGTTTACCTTCGGCGTCAACTCGACGCTGACGCGCGACATCATGGCTGTTGCCAAGAACTATGCCTCTGGCGGCCAAGTCGTAACAACCAACCCCAAGCTGCCTGGCTTTTCGGCCATGTTCCCTGGTGGTTTTCCCACCGCTTGGCAGCCTGGCTTCGGGCCGTCACCTACCATGACGCCTGTTACTGTGACGACCAAGAGGGCGTGAGACACAGACTTTCTATCTCGGTGGATTGATCCAAAAACGGGGAATGCCCTATTTTCTTTCCTCCCCAGCCTTCCAATACATTAGATAGTAGTTATATATCTTACAGCAAGGGTATTGAAGCCTGTCTCCATCTTACCCAGGTCCCTGGTACGCGGTCATCTCGCCGCTGGCTGTCATGTTAAAGTGAGTATCAGTAGCTGCTAGTTGGCGAACAACTACCATTAGCGTAATAATCGGGGTCTCTGCAAGGTTCTCGTCTCAAACCTCTGTGACGATCAGGACAGTCAGCTTTGGGGAGAGAAGAGGTGGCCGTGCCAAGACCGGCATGGCTTCGGCAAAGACGACGCTAAGTCGACTCGTATAGCAGTGGCGTAGGCTGGGAGTTTTGTACATATTTCCTACCCGGCGCACAACGGCGGTCCTCGACTCGCCAGCATCAGAACCATCATCAGGTGCAGTCACATTAAGCACGTTCTCGCATTACCTAAAATCTCATAATTTACTTGCCCCCGACAATCACCATCGTGCTCCAAATAGACACGTCTCTATCGCTGTACTTCCGTGATATCCTAAATCTTGTCCACGCCAGCACCGAGCCTGACTACCGGCTCCACCAGCAGCAGGGACGTCAACTTGAACTTGTACAATGCCTTCTTGAAGTTGCCAACCTACGGGATGTTGACCCTGGCCCAACCCCAATCGTTCTCTGCAGACTCATGTCAGCAAACTCGGACCTCAACTCACTCACACACTACATTGCTGTCGCGCGTACTCGCTCCCAGATTCGTGTATCCATCCAACCCCTCATCGCCGCACGTGCACGTATTAATAGGCGAGCCGTCCGGATCCTGGGAGTGTCCGAGAACTAAGAACAGCTGCAACGGCGTAAATAGGTAGTTAACCGTGATCCCCGTCTCCGACCTTTTGCCCCCAATGCAAAATTAATACAAGTAAACTAGGAAACAAAACGTTTGATCCGCCTGACATCCACCAAGCACCGCAGAGCCCTCCCCAATGCCCCTGACTATCACTTTCCAACTGATCACGCCGCTGCACCATTTAGCACGAAACCCGGCACCTTGACCTACTTGGGAATTTCAGGCGGTCGCTGAAAGTCATACTCGGCCTAGCCGGGCATGTTGATCGGGAACTCATATACCGTCGTGTTTCTCTCGCCGGTGGTGGGGTTTCTGGGCCCGATCTGCCACTCCGGAATGATTTGTCTCGGGTTGTCCGTGGGACCCGTTTGGTTGAGGAACACCTTGGGGCACCCTCCCTTAGGGATGCCCTCGGCGCAAGCTTTGGCATCTTTGGCCGCCATCTGGTCCACATGCCGGAGTGGAATGTTGCCGTAGGGGGTGACGTATTGCTAGCGGAAACGGGGTGTCAGTCATCCAGTCCGCCCCGAGGTTCCCACACGGATTGGCAGTGCTGTTCTTACAAAGTGGTGTCGTGGGTTGTCCGAATTGACCCTGTCGTCGGGTATCCCGGGTCTTGGAGGCGGTGGGACAACCCTGGGCTTTTCTCCGACGGGAGCAGCCGGCGCCATGGGGGCTGCGGGAGACTGGATGGTCGATGGCCCGGCGGGTGTGGCTCGGTGCTCTTGCAACCTCGCCCTTAACTTTGAGCCAGTGATGCCCATGTTGTGGTAAGTGGTATTGTGAGGGTTTGTTTGTGTTGATGGTGGGGCGGTGAGTTCGACGATGAGGATAAAAAGATGGACGGGCAAGGATTGCGCGACGGAAGGATTGCGCGACGAAGAAAGGAGGGCTGAGGACTGGGTCGTCAAGAGCTTGAATTTGATCATCGATGTCCCAGCGGTGATTCCAGACTTGCGGCCGCCACGTTCTTATATCCTGTTCACTTCCATTCTCAGAGTTGCTTCCGCAAGTCGTGCGGGTTAAGGGGCCAATGACCGAGTGGCATGGTTTATTTTTGTTTTATGTCCGGCGCTTGCCCATCCCCTAGGGGTTAGGAAAAGTAGGTGTTGCATAGATGGCTTTTCTACATTCTCTGGTCGGCGGCTCTGATGTCTTGCCGCTGTTGGCTGAGTAGATGTCCGCGTGTTGAGCCAGGGGGTGGGCATGCAGCTGCGTCTGCTTCAGTTGGCGCCGTGCCAGGGGTCAAGAAGCCCACCACAAGTGGGACCAAAAAGAGCTCCATAATCAACGTTAACCGTGAAGAAATGGGGGACTGACACGCAGTACTCCGTACAGAGTATACGGCCCCGCATTGACGTGCGTGGTCTGCGGTGTGCGACGCTCACACACCATCGGCACACTTTTTGTGAGCATTGCATGGACGAGCGAGCAGAACATCAAGAAGAACTGATTCAGAATATTACATGCCCGCCCAGGTCTTGGCCAAGAGGGGGCAAGGCATATTGGTAAAAATGCACATGGCGTCAAGTCTCCAAGTCCTTCGCCGCTTCCGTCACCATCACGGCCGCCCCTGCCTCCTCGTCAGCACTCGTTGTTGCTGCCGGCCAAGTCTGTTGCTCAACCATCAATGGCTCTAGGCCTACCACCTTGTCCCTCGCTCGCAACACCAGGTCTGTCAACGCCGCACGGTTCTTCTCACACAGCTTGAACCCCAGGGCCGCCGCAATCTCAGCCAACCACTCCCCCCACTGCTTCCACAGCACGGGGCCGTTGTCATCGTTGAATCGAGGAGGATGATCGGGCGCTGCAAGGTGCAAACGACCCCCTCGCCTGTATTTTGCATTGAGGGCAAAGACTCGGAAGAAAGATCACGGTTAACCATTTACGCCCTCAAGTTTACACCTGCTCTGAGTTTCTGCTGCTGTGTGAACAACAGCGAACTCCGGCATTGCTAGATCATGGCGTTGCCCCTTCTGTTGCTGATTATGTATAGGCAATACACTGTGTATCAATATCTAGTCCAGTCCATCTGAGTCGCTATTAGGACTGTGATGCAAGACCGCGGGCTAATAAATGAACAAATGCAGGCCAGCGGCGGGACACACAAGGCACCACTCCGAAAACTCGCCGTTGGGGGCCGCGCGCCCGTGGCACGTCCCCGGGAATGGCCAGATCCGGAAGTTGTTTGTTCATGCCCAGACTGAGAACCTCCTGAACCATTGGTGCTGCGCCTGGCGACTGCCTCCGCGACCCGCTTCCTGGCGATACCTCTGATCCTCCTCCTTGCTATTTATTGAGGGATCTTTTGTAAGCGATAGCCAAATAAAAAAGGGACCCCAAGTCTTGTTCCTCATCACTCCCTTCTCACCACAATCATAACCGTTTGCTTGAATAGTCTCCTCACACATTCCCATACCTACCAAAATACTGAAACCTCCACGATGGCCTCCACATCCAAGACTCTCCTGGTCGTCGGCTCCGGCCCGGGCATCGGCCGCGCAATCGCCACCCTCTTCGCGTCCAAGGGCTACCACAACGTCGTGCTCATCGCGCGTCGTGTCGACTCGTTAGCGTCAGAAAAGGCCGCTGTGGAAGAGGCTGTCGGTGCCCAGGTCAATGTCCGAACCTATCCGGTGGATATCACCGACCCTCTTGCTCTCAGCAAGGCGCTAGACGACGCCGATGCCGCCTTGGGCAAGCCTGAGTGCGTCTTCTTCAACGCCGCGCGCGTGCTGCCCTCGGCTTTTTTTGAGCACGATGTCAAGGAGATCGAGTACGATCTCAAGGTGTGTTATCCCTCTTCCTTCCTTCCCCTCCCACTTTAACCCCCGCCCAAACCACAAAGACACAAACCCGCTAACGGCCATCAGATCAATATCTCGGCCCTTTACGTCCTCGCCCAGCGGTACATGCTGCACCTCGTCTCCCTCGCCAAGGTGTCGGCCGCCCAGCCCGCTCTGATCGTCACTAGCTCGGCCCTGCCGCTGCAGCCCATCCCGCAGCTGTTTGCCCTATCGCTGGTCAAGGCCGCCCAGCGGAACCTGGTGCAGAGCCTGCACATGACATACGCCGCCGAAGGTGTGCACATCGGCGTCATCAACGTTGCTGGGCAGGTGTTCCCAGATGATCCGGTGAGGAACCCCACCAACATTGCGGCTCAGACGTGGGCGTGGTTTGAGGGAAGGGAGGGGTTTGAGGTTATCATTTGATAGGTTTTGTATGAGCGTATTCCTAGATATAGACTAGGAGAATAAAAGCCCGCTATACATGTGCCAATCCTATTCGGGTATTGTTCATCTTGCTCTATTTCCACACGACGTGCTCACGAAGATCAGGAGATCATGATGCTGCAAGCACCTATGGTGGCAGTCGTCCTATCTCTCTAGATTGGGATTTGTTATATCTTTCTAGATCGGCATATCCTCACTGTCTAGCCACCTAGCAGCCTTCACTTTGGT
Organism: Chaetomiaceae sp. PYS4301M; assembly: GCA_023628425.1. Classification (NCBI taxonomy): domain Eukaryota; kingdom Fungi; phylum Ascomycota; class Sordariomycetes; order Sordariales; family Chaetomiaceae; species Chaetomiaceae sp. PYS4301M. The sequence continues at coordinate 25,416 of JAMAKR010000042.1, forward strand.
ATCAAATAGTAGAACACCATCGAGATAGAAGGGAGAGAATTACAAGCTCAATCCTACAAACCTAAGAATGGTATAAGTAAAACTATAGGTAGCTCTAACTATAAGATGTAACGGCATTTTACTATAGTAAAAAGAAATAAAATACAACCCTGCTTAAGTGCTACGTCGACGTCCAAATGCTCAAGTTACTCAAGTTCAACGCCGGCGTTGATGCGAGCATCTAATTACCGCGTCAAGCTGACCATCGACAACTTCCCGGCCAAGGCCGAGCTCGAGGCGCGTCTCTAAAATGTCGGCACCATGGTTGATGACGTGCTCAATAGCATCGACCTGAACCCCATCATTGCCACGCTCGGCCATCAAGTTTCCGAGATCGTCAACAGCGACGTCGGCGGCGTCACCGACACCCTCGACCAAGCCAGCACCAGCACCAACAACAAAACGAAGCGGTCCCACCCCGACGCCAGCCGCACAACGACACAGACAACCTCGCGCACAACAGCATCAACGACTACGTGGGCCAGACGCAAACGAATTGTGTGCTGGCGCAGAACGGCAACATCCACGAGTTCATTGACAACGACGGCGCGGAGTAAGGGGCACGCAAGGTCGTGGGGTACTACGCGCGTGACATGACCTTCATGGGGCACAACAAGAAAGCCGTCATCGGCGGCGGGACTGACGGCGACGAGAGGCGCGAAGAGCACGAGCTGCAGTACTTGTGGGCCCCGTTTGCCGGGATCGAGGTCGTTTGCTGGATGTATGCTTCCGTGCCTGGTGGTGAGGTGTTGATGACGAGGGTTATTGCGGAGGCATTTGGGGGTGGAGGGAGCACAATTGGGGCGGGTTCGGATCTTTGACAGGACGCGGCAAGGGGGACAGTATGTACTCGCAGGTCGTGAGCTAGGCTGGACTTTTCTTGGGAGGGGAGATCGTGCGTACAAGTCGAAGTGACCGGCAGCTGTCTAGGTACCTGTGCTGCTCTTATTGAGCATCGATATCGACGACTACTAGGTCATCCCTGGGGTCCAGGTCTGGCCATTCGCTCTCCCACTGGTCTTCCAGCAACCGCCGCGCACCCGTACTGTCGAGCCGCGCCGCGTCCCAGAGGACATACACCCACCGGAGAGTGTCTTCAGGGATGTACTCCCCGTACCGGTTGCTGTACGTCCCCTTCCATATCAGCATCCATGCTAGCGGCGGACGGGCCCCCTGGGCATCTGGGTCGCCATCGCCCCTGAAAGGCAAAGGGCCACGGCGGACTTCCTTGACGTCCCGGTGCGAGGAGTGGGCACGGCGCTGAGCGTATTGTCCTGCTTCGCTCCACTCGTTAGCGGGATAGAACCCGTCGAGCCAACACATTACGCCTTGCATCGTGGTGACGAAGTGTTCGTGGTCATTGATGCAGAAGAAGACTGTATGCAACGGCCTGAGGCCGTGCGATATAGTGCCTGTTAGGAGACCTTCTCGAGTCGCTGTCATTTTCTGATCAGTTTTGCAATTTTGCCGAACAACGCAAACGCGAGCGCAAACAAGATATACACAACCTAAACAAAGGGGTCGCAAAGCTTACTGTTACAACTAAGCTCAAACGTTCCGTCTAGCGTAGGAGGTCGCATCTGGTCGTCAAACCTGGGGTTATCCGGGTCGAGATCTGGCTGGATCGTTTCAAAAACCTCATTGTATTTGTCACTCGTGAATCTGTAGACGCAGGCAATCTCCTCAATCTCCCATGGCTCGATGGAAGCGAAGAGGTCTGGTTTGTGGATAGATTCTTTCCATGCCCACCCCCAATGGTACAGGTCTGCCCGTCTCGCATTTCCAAAGAGAAGGCAGCACAGCTGGAGACGATACAAGGCGCGTATAATCCGCGTCTCTTCGGTCCGGCTGAGGGGTGCGTGGTCGTACTTGTCGCCGTGCTCGGCGTCGTCCCAAATCTGCTCCGCCAGGTTTGCCAGAACCCAGCGGCTAAAATCTCCAACGAGGGGCTTGACGATGGACCAGTAGAAGGCAACGATTGAGGCGGCCTCGTCTCCGGTGAGACCGCCGGCGGAGATCACGAGCGAATCCGCCGACTGGACCCGCGCGCCCTAAGTCTCGTGGAAACGACGCATGGCGTCAGATATCACCGGCGCGTGCAGCGGCAGGGAGCCAACCACGTCTGCGCGATAGACAGCACAGGCCTCGGGGATGACGCTTCCCAGAGTCGACTAGAGAAGGCGGCAAAGGATGGCTCGGCGCCCCAGCAGGTACTGTTGGTGGAAGATGGGGGACGCATGCACCAAGGCGCGCAACTCGTCGAGTTCGAGCTGAAACAGTAGCTGGCGCAGTATTTCGGGGGGCAGGCACTCCCGCAAGGGGGCGCTGCTCGCGAGCTGCGCGCCGGCCTGGAGCTCCAGTGGCGTAACATAGGTCTTTCCAGACGGTGTCGTGGACCTGAACTCGACCGTCCATTCATCAGCGGACGTTTTGGTTGGTGGGCCACGGTTGTGGGAACCACGAAGGTGGTCCCCGTCTTCGAGGGCTTCCATTTTGCTGGCCTCAAGCGAGGAAGGGTTGAGCGAGGACAGAAGAGCGCAGTGCGATGGCGGGTTAACATGAGCTAACTGAGTGGTTTCCGAAAGCGGCCAACAGCTAGGATGTTTTAAGATGTCATGTGCTGACCAGCATACTGATTTGTGAAAGCCAGGGGTTGTTGGGGGCCGCACACCGTACACGTAGGCCCAACAGCCGAGTGCCTAATCTTACTCACAAGAATACACCCCAGGCCTACAAATTGTCAGCCAACAAACGCAAGGCCCGAGTAAGGCTGTTACGTGGTAAACACCACGCGGTCAGTCCCACCCACTCACTACGAGGGATGCTTTTCTTTCGTTGCCGTTCTTTGTGACTTTGGAGAGCAGAATTATGCCCCTGTATCTGCAAATCGTCGTCTGTTTCAACTTCTCTCATCACCTGTCTCATCTGTTCTCTCTTATCTTATTGTCCCTGGCCCCCCTTTTTGTTTATTCTCATCATTGGTTGAACTTTCCCGTTACCCACATCTACAGCAACATGTCTGCGCGACAAGACGCTGACGATGTTGCATGGGAGCGGAGCGATGAGCTCTGGGACGAGGACATGAGGGAAGCCCGGCGGGACTCAGCATGCCACAAAATTGAAGTGCTCGCCGGCAACGTGTTCGGAAACCCGGCAACCGTGGTCACCCCTTTGATCCTCGGCGGATTCAATGCGATATACCCGATGCGTATCGAAGACCGCTCCGACATTGTCCTCGTCCGCTGTCCATTCCGAAACCGGCCGTTGTTTCGGGAGGAGAAGACTCTCTCCGAAGCGGCGACGGCTACTTTCCTCAGCCAACGCACCCAAATTCCCATCCCCAAGCTTTTCAACCACGGGGTGGACACCGAGATCGGGCCGTTTTTGATCATCCAAGACCTTGGGTCCCGCCGGGACCTATGCGATGTCCTGGCAGCCCCGAGAGAAGACCTCGAAGAGACGCCGGTGTTGCGAGCCGACATTCCCGAAACTAAGCTCAAGGTCTTGTATCGGGAAGTGGGAAGCTTTCTGCTACAAATGGCCCAATTCACTTTCCCAAGGATTGGATCTCTCCTCGAGACCAGACCCGGCTCCTTTGATGTCCTCACCCGGCCGGTGACCGTCAACATGACAGCCATCGTTCACCAGTCCAACATCCCCAAGTCCATTTTTCCTACTAAGAACACCACCTACCCTACCACTGACTCGTGGTATACCGCGCTGGCCAACATCTAATTCGCCACGCTCCTCTTCCAGCACAACGACATCGTCGCGTCCGAGGACGACTGCCGGACCAAATACGTCGCGCGCCAGCTGTTCCGGCGACTCGCCAAACAGGGCCGCCTTTCCAGCTTCGGTTTCTCCGACGATAACTGGTCCGCCCAGGCCAAGTTTCCGACGACTACCCTCCCGGTCCCCTCTTGCTCAAGCAACGGTGCCTTCCGACTGTGGGCAGACGACTTCCGCCCGGCGAACATCATAGTGGCCGAGGACGGGAGCGACGCCATCCTGGGCGTGGTGGACTGGGAGTTTGTCTACGCAGCGCCCGCACAGTTTGTGCTAAACCCGCCGTGGTGGCTGCTATTGCAGGTACCGGAGCAGTGGGAGGACGGGCCGGACGACTGGGCGCGCCTGTATGACGGCCATGTGCGGACATGGCTGGCGGCACTCGAGGAGGCAGAAAAGGACATGCCCGAGGGCTCTTTCCTGCTCGCGGAGTATATGCGCCAGAGCTGGGAGACGGGCCGGTTTTGGTTGGATTATGCGGCGAGGAAGAGCTTTGCGTTTGATGCGATTTATTGGGAGTATTGGATGAGAGGTTCTTCGGGAAGAGGGAGGAGGTGGATGGGATCTCCAGGCATGAGCTATGGAAGGCGAGGGTGCACTTGTTGACTGAGGAGGAAAGGGTTGCGATGGAGGCTGGTGTAAATTAAGATGGAGGAGGCGAAGGAGCAGATCTTGGTGGAATGGGGAGATGACGAAGCTAGGGAGCGGCTGGCTTCGTTTTTGTTTGACTGAGTTACACTCTACCTAACCACATAGGCTCTCAAGAAGGTGACACTAAAACAACAAAGGTCTGGTTACGCAGGTTGAACGGCACCCGGAAACTTCCACAGCATCGAGTAATGTGGCGTGCCGCACAAGTCAGCTGCCTCCCCAATGTCGCAAAAGCCGACAGAATGGTACAACCCTCTGCCCGCCGGGGTTGCTACGAGATAAACGTCCTTCCCGTCCTGGGCGGCCAGCGCCAATCCATGCGCAACGAGCATCTTGCCGACCCCCCTGCGCTGCTGGGAGGGGTCAATGGCAAGAAGCATCAGGTCTAGTGTCACGATATCGTAGTCGTCAGCTAAAGTGAACTTTGAATGAAAGGGGTCGCGTCACATACACCACATCTTGCTATGTCCCTCCGGGCCGAGGGCCCTCTTTGTCTCGGCTTCGAGTTCCGCATACAGTTCCTGTAGTCTCTCCTTATCGAGTGACGCGGGCAACGGGTCTTTATCGACTTCATCCGCCGCTTCAAGCGCAGGTGCTGCTGACGACGAGGGCGGCTCCCATTGCGCGAACCCGACTAACTGCTCAGCATCGCTTCCGTCGTCCGGGGCATCTACGACCACAAAGGTCGGCTTGCCCTCCCTCATCCTCCTGAGCAGCCTAATATCTCGCCAATGCGCCTCGTCAAGTGCAGCATCGCCCGTTTCGGACTTGGAGGAGAGATGGGGAGGGAATAGGGGCCTCGAAAAACTGCCACGGAAGGCGTCTCGGCCGATTTGGCCAAGTCTAGCGGTGTCGGCTTCTCTTGCGGGTCTGATGAAAAGCGGCATGGTGTGCTTGTGGTTGGGTTGTAAGCAAAGGGGTGCGTAGGGCAAGTCTCAAGTGCTGGAAGATCGAGGATTGATTTCTGATCTCGGTGGTGACGCTAAGAGAAGGGGAGTTGGAGGTGGGGTGATGCTGAGCACGTTTTGCCGACTGGGGTTGGCGATCCTTCTGTCCCTTGACAATTATCTAAGCCTCCAGTTCTCCAGTTTCTCCGACGGCAACAAGGCCAGACATTCTACGCCCTGGGTGACTCATCGAAATGCCAAGTCCGGCGAAGAAGACGAATATGTTGATAGGAGGGAAGACAGGGTGGACCGTCGCTCAAAGTGGAAGGTGGACTTCATGGAGACGGGGAACATGACCCCTGAAGACCCAAGTGCGTTGACTGCGCAGGACTACTCCGTACGAATAGAAGGCTTGGCTTTATAATACCCCGAGTCTGAGAACAGCGGGGTTTTCAAGTCCATCTTCGCTCTCGCTGCAGCTTTTGAAGCGGGACATTTCGCAGTAAGCCGATATTTCCTCCTCCCGTTTCCACGAGGTCTCATGCAACATCAAAACGAAACCAAGGTATGACAAACTTGGTATTGATTAAAGAGTGTTGCAACGCAGGCAATGAGATATGACCTTTGCATTAAGACACGGCCTTTCTTTTGTTTTTATGCGTTGAGACAACAAACGTCTTTTGCGTTCGTTTCCTCTTCTTGGGGGTTAGGGTGTTCTCCGCAATCCCGAGTTCCCGACATTTCCGCGAAGATAGAGAATCAAGGGAGGCGCGGGGCAATTGAAGCATGCAACCAGGCGTCAAGAGACTGACATGCATAGACAACTGACAATGAGAACGAAATTAAACAAGAAGTAGGAGTACTGGTTCCGATGGCTGTCTGTCAAGAATATCCTCTTGGAAGGGCGGTTCTGATCAGTCCTTCCCAAGGGGCGAAGAAAACGGGCTCAGGGGGACCCTAACCCTGGGTCGCGTGTCCCGCTAAACCGAGTGGACACATCTCTCAAGACTGCGGAGTCAGCTGTGTGTGACGCATTGCCAGAGCCTAGACCTCACCCTCCTCACAGTGAGTTTTCAACCCCAACAAGCTCACCGGTGCCTCCATCGCCGCCAGCATTTCAACAATGGCAAACGACCACATCCTCACGCTGTCCTGCCCGGACAAGCCGGGCATTGTGCACGCGGTGACGGGCATCTTTGCCAGTGAGGGACACAACATTCTGGACCTGCAGCAGTTCTCGGACCCGATGAGCGAAAAATTCTTCATGAGGGTGCACTTTGGCCCGACGCCAACGGAATCGACGGAGCATCTGCGCCCGGCTTTCGACTCGCTGGCCGAGGAGTACAAGATGGCGTACGACATCAGGCCCGTTGCGCAGAAGCCGCGGGTGTTGATCATGGTGTCCAAGATCGGCCACTGCCTCAACGACCTCCTTTTCCGCGCCAAGACGGGCCAGCTGCCGATCGAGATCCCCCTGATCGTGTCCAACCATCCCGACTTTGCGCCCCTAGCCGCCAGCTACGACATCGACTTTCACCACTTGCCCGTCACTCGCGACACCAAGGCCGCCCAGGAGGGCCAGATCCTCGATCTCATCAAGCAGAACAACATCGAATTGGTCGTCCTGGCTCGCTACATGCAGGTTCTCAGCCCGACGCTCTGCGAGGCCATGTCCGGCCGCATCATCAACATCCACCACAGCTTTCTGCCGTCCTTCAAGGGCGCCAAGCCGTACCACCAGGCCTACGACCGCGGCGTCAAGATCATTGGTGCCACCGCCCACTTCGTGACGGCCGACCTGGACGAGGGTCCCATCATCGAGCAGCGTGTCGCCCGTGTCGACCACAGCATCAGCCCCAAGGCGCTGGTCGATGAGGGCTCCAACATTGAAAGCCAGGTCCTTGCCGCAGCGGTCAAGTGGTATGCGGAACGCCGTGTGTTCCTCAACGGGACCAAGACGGTCGTCTTTTAGATGCGACGGGGAGGGGGGTGCGGTAGGTATAGGGCGTTACTGGTATTTGGCATTTCAGATCCATAGACGAAATCGAAAAACCGGTTCTTTCACCATGGCACCATCATCGCTTGAATTAGTCCTAGTTGTCCATCCAGATCCAAACACAGGTCTCAGCGGATCGACATGTGCTGATAATGCGGCGACAGCCCCGAGAAACGGCAATTTACTGCGTAATGTGACAAACAATAAGCAAGCCATCACTGTCAACAAGAGCGAAAGAGATCACTTCGCACCTTACTCAACAATGTTGGGCATTTTGAGCCCTCCAGGTTCGCAACCAGGTACAGTTCGTTGATTTCACAAAAGCGCCAATTGAAGCGTCCCAATGATCAACCCACTTTTCCTGAGGAACGAATTGGAAGTGAGCAGGTGCCCGATGCAGTCTCAAGATCTAAGAGGCAGGGGTCTAACATAAACTGCTTTTTGGTGACATTTCTTAAAGGGACACTGCGAAACAGCTTAACATTGCTGGGGCGTCGTGAGATCCCGATCAGATGAAGTTGAGCGGAGCAAAGGGCCCGGGGAACGGAGGGAAAACACCTCCGCCCAATGACATCACTGATAACGCGACAGTGGCCATCCCGCCCCCGCTACCTGCGTGCAGGTAACCTAATCGCGCTGATCTGCTTCCAGTTGATCTCAGATCGTTGATCTCTTACCATACCTAACAACTGACGAGGCCCCTCACATACACCACGAAGCTGTTTGAGAGCCAAAACAACACCACGAAACCGGGCGCAGAGCCCAGCGCCGGATAATTTAATCTCTGCAACTGGCCGGAGCATTAGTTGCGCGCTGTGAACCCGAAATGGTGCACACGACCGCCGTCGCAGCGAGCGCCACAAGTTCACGAGGTTCCAATGCACCACGACCAAGCCTTCTCCAACCGCGTCGCTCCCGCACATCAGGGTCTTTCCACGCCGGAGAGCCCTTTCCCTTACCATCGCCGTACGATGAATCCATAGCGAGCAGCAGTCGACCGCGCAGACGTTCTGTCGCGGATTCACGTCCGCTGCTGCGACGACAATCGACGCCAAAGTACCACACATTCCCAACCCCGCCGCCAGCTACCCCTGCCGATGGTCTCCCGGTCCCGCGCGAACGGCGTGCATGGTACAAGAGGCTGTTTGGGAAGGAAGAGGAGTCTGACACGGGAGAGGAACCAGATAATCGTGATGGCGCGCCGGACGACGTTCCCTACCCCGGCGAGGCCCGCAGGAGGCGGAAGCAGAGGAGGAGAAGCCTGGCTACCCCGAGCGAGGAGCGTCCAAGAAGTGCACAAGCAACCCCGCTGCCGTGGACGCAGCTCGGTCTTCTGGCCCTGCTCTCGCTTGCTGAGCAAACCGCGCTCAATTCCATCGGGCCGTACCTCCCCACCATGGTGGCGTCGTTTGACGAGATACCAGACGGCCGAGAGGGGTTGTTCGTCGGACTTCTTGCTTCGGCCTTTGCGCTCGCCCAGCTGACGACCAATCTGTTGTGGGGGTACTTCTCGGACCGCGTCGGACGCAAGCCCACCATGCTGCTGGGCACGTCGCTCCTGATGGTCTGCTTTCTCTTCTTCGGCTTCTGCACAACATACGCCCAGCTCATCATGGTGCATGTCGCCATGGGCCTGTTGAACGGCAACGCGGCCATCGTGCCGACGTGTCTGGGAGAGATTACCGACCGGACCAACCAGAGCAGCGCTTTCACCTGGTTGCCCGTCATCTACAGCCTCGGGAGCATTACGGGTCCCGCCCTCGGCGGTCTGCTGGTCGGAGTTGGGGGCGGGTCCAAATACCCATTCCTGATGCCCAACATTCTCGATGCGGCACTCCTTCTGTCCAGTGTTATTGTGCTGGCCGTCTGGTTTGACGAGACGCTTGCTTGTGCAGACCACGAAACCGCTGCGCCGGGTCTTGCGTGGGCAAAAAGGGCGGGCGACCGGGTTGTCGCCTATCTGCGCAGACAGAGCAAGAGCTCAAGGGGGAAAGAAAGGGGGGCCCGGACACAGCCTTCGGGAAGCCGGGAGGATGAGAACCCGAACCCTGACGACGAGGCCTCGGACCATCCCCCCGATGAAGAGCATGGATTACTCCACTCGGACAGCAGTTGCAGTGAGGAGGAAGACGACAACAAGACGGCCATGGGGGATCTGCAGCACGTGGCTATGCATGGGCTACGAAACCGCAACACGCTCGCAGTGCTGGGCACATACCTCGTGTTCCAGCTCGCCAACATCTCCTTCAACTCGCTGTATCCCATCTTTGCCTCCTCACCGCCGCCGACCGGCCGCGATCTCGGACCTGGCATCATCGGCGTCAGCCTGTCATTGGCCGGCATAGTGACTATCCTGTTTCAACTTTTCGTATTCCAGAGGCTCAAGGCGAGGATGGGGAACCTTGGCACGTACCGCTACTCGCTGCTTGGCATGGCCATCAGCATGGCGCTCATGCCGTGGGTTGGCTATTTGGACAACGGACCAAAATTGGGGCTTGGGTCAGGAAAAGCTTGGTTGTACGGCGAGCTTGGAGTTACCCTCGTTCTCAAGAACATTTGCGCTGTTGGCGGCCTCAGTAGCGTCATGCTTCTCGTGAGTTTCAGCATCCCCACGGCCACTCAGCAATTAATTGTTAACTGGCCAACAGATCACCAACTCTGCACCCTCACACGAGACTCTGGGCACACTCAACGGTATTGCCCAAACCCTCTCGGCAGCCGGCCGCAGCATCGGTCCGTTTCTCTCTGGCGGCCTCTTTACCTTGTCAACGCGGGTGAGACCAAAAGGAGAGGCACTGGCATGGGGTTTGTTTGCCGGCATTACGCTTTTTGGGTGGCTGGCTTCCTACGCGATCCGCAGCAGCGGTCTAGAGAGCGCAGAGTGGGAGAATGGCAACGATAGCGACGAGGTTGACGTTTCAGGGGACGAAGAACAGCATATCGGGGCCTGAGCTGGGGGCATGGTTCTGCATTACCTCCTGCAGTGTCCAAACCCACCCGCTTCGGAGCCCGGGTTTGCTAAATCTACAAGCTAAACGCCATATGCATTCCGCAAATGAAGCCCACCATAGCACATGGCAATAATACATTATCCTATCAGTGGTATTGACTACTAACCTTGTCTTTGACATACGTAGGCTTGCTAGCTAATTTAAGCATGCAAGCAATATAAGGAATGTCTCAGTAATTGTTTTACAATGCTACATGTTATCTAAGTTTATACTATTTCTATACTTCAATACTAGTTTGTTTGTTAGCTTAGGACTTAGCTATATAATTTAGTCCCTTTGGGTATCGTACAACGCCTTATAAGCAGACTTAGAAAAGCTGTAGTCTTGCTAATACTATCTCTCTTGCAAAAGAGTGGTAGACTACTGAGCGAAATAGCGTTCATTTATATTTTAGTTACTAAATACCTCTATATTTACTCCCTATATATATTACACTAACGAACACTAGGGTTAGAGTGTATATTTAGAAAAATATCTTCAAAAATGAAGTCGACCCCCATGGGACTCGAACCCACAACCTCAGTCTTGTTGATCTCCTAACTTAGGAGGACCACGCGCTACCGTTGCGCCAAGGAGCCCGAATTGAGATATAGGCATCGAATAAATACTTTAAAAGGATTAGGGTATGCAGGTTTTAGAAATTTGTACTTGATAATATTATTAAAGTTAGATAGGGAGTAGTAGTAGTATAGGATAGTAAGTACTAGAGTATAAGAGTAGAAAAGAAAGTAAGATAGTATAATATAGGTTTTATAATAAGAAAAATGATACTAAGGCTAATAGCTAGTATAATTAGCTTATTATAATTTAGTAGATATAGATATAGTAATAGATATATAGATATAATATTAAAGTAGGGAGAGTTTAAATATACGTTAGATAACTAGCCTTGGCCTATAGAGTAGTTATTTCCAAGTTTATAGTATGCGCTTCTTCAACCTCCCTCTAGGATTCTACCAAGATCCGTGCTTGCAAGCAAAGAGAGAATGGCCTGCCGATAATGCCAGGAATGGACTTGCTTGCTGCCTATCATAATTTGGAGAGGCCCCACGAATCACGCGAGGACGCTGTGCAACCCACTGTGCAACCAGCTCCTCTCTCACCAGAGATGTTGTGGGGGTGCAAGAGCAGTCTCAAACAAAGCTGGCTCCGCCGGCTACATCTCATTCATTTCATTCCGCGCTTTAGAGTTTTGTGATGCTGATGCAGTTATCGTGGGTTTCTCCTAAACTCTAAAGCTAGGCGGTTCAGGAACAAAAGGAGGAGAGAAAAACGCGTGTCGAGATGCACACTAGGCTAGAGTCGAGTTGTCCCAACTCCCTCAACCTGCACGACAACCAGAAGCCAGGCATTTCTCGAGGGTAACATTCTGGGTGGGGCGCAGGGGCCAACCAGTTAAACCTGGTCCCAATTCCAGGTCTCAATCCCAGGGATATCGTACAAGGATAGGAACAAGGGGACAGGAATATGGGGGACACGAGCTGGGATTGCCTTCAGGTGCACCCTATACCGGATGTTCGTAGCCTCAGGGAAAGAGGGTGTCACAAGTAGACGAGGAATTCAAGTGGTGGTCTTCGTCCCCTCTTCTCGTGACCCATCTGTCGGCCATCACCAGACGTTTTCTATCAGCTGGAACATCACCGTCTGCTTCAGCACGCTCTCGGTACTGCTGATGTACGGAATATACAATTGCCATTCCCATACACAAGATAATGGTAGTTTCCCCCGCGATCGACCTCCTTACCGCATTGCTCTTTTGCCGCCTGCTCGCCCTCAACCAGGACAAGACATTGCCGGGCACCTGCGGCGACAACCGGCTCTTCTATGGATAGCTTGGCGGCATCAACCTCGCGGTTGAGGGTATCATCCTGCTGCTGCCGGTGCCGTTGATTTTCCGTCTACGGATAAAGACGTTCAAGAAGTTGGTCGTCGTAGGCTTGTTTATGTAGTGTTGGGTAGGTAGATTTTCGTTTGGAGGAATGCCAATCTCCTGTCTCCCCTCCCCCTTTTTTCCCTTGCTCCCGCGAGGCAAGTTTTAGTGGGGCCAAGCGCCGAGCTCAACTTGAGCACTCACGCCTGCCGTGGACCCCAGCCCTGGAAGTGGTGACGGGATGGCATAAGAAAGCTGGGATTGGCCGTCAACCCCCGCGGTCAAGATCTACATAAGGGTAATCATGTCCCAAGGCATTGTTCACATCTACCCCTCTTCTCTAGTCTCGTCGTTACTTGTACACCAATTTTTGCAATCCTTTTCTCCCCACTCGGTCTATACCTATCTTTCTATTAACCGCTGTTACTGACGGCTTGGCACAGTGGGTGACGTCAGTTTTGACAGGACCCAGACATTGACTGACAGGAGACAGTTGGCTTCATCATGTCGAACGAGAGGACCCTTGCGGTGACTGGCACCACCGGCGCGCAGGGCGGCGGTGTCGTCAATGTTATGAAGAAAACACCCGGCTGGAGAGTTCGCGCCGTAACCCGCAATCCTGAAAGCGAGGCTGCAAAGAAGCTCGCTGCCGATGGCTTGGTCGAAGTTGTCCGCGCCGATTGGGACGATGAAGCGTCACTGGTCAAGGCATTCGAGGGTGTCAGTGCCGTCTTCGCCGTGACCAACTGGTGGGAATCGCTCTTCTCAGGCAAGTCGCAGTGGGAGTCTGGCGACATCGAGGAGCGCCACGGCATGAACCTCGCCAGGGCGGCCGCGAAGACACCGACACTCGAGCACTACCTCTGGTCGACGCAGCCGAGTGCCAAGCGTATGTTCCCTGGCAAGCTTGAGACTCCGCATATGGACTACAAGGCCAACGTCGATGCGCGCATCAAGGCCGAGCTCCCTGAGCTAGCGCGCAAGACAACGTACCTCTACTTTGGTTACTATCCGCAGAACATGGCTTACTTCCCGTTACTCAAGCCCTTTGAATGTGTCAGTTATTTTCTCCGTCCAGATCCTTAAGTTGTGTCTTGTCAGAAAACATCGAACGCTGACTTACCCCCCTGTTCTTCACCCTCAGCCCGAAACCGGCCAGTACATCCAGATGCTGCCTACCGACCCCCAGGCCAAGGTTCTTCTCGCCGGCGACATGTCGCTCAACCCAGGGATCTGGGTGCGGCAGGCTCTCTCCACTGGTTCTGCGGCGTTTGGGAAGTACGCAAACGTCGCACTCGAGAGGTTCTCGTTCCAGCAGATGCTGGACAAGTGGTGCGAGATTACTGGGAAGCGGGGTGTCGTGGTCCAGGTCTCAGAGGAGGTGTGGACCAAGCTCTGGGGACCGGCTGGCACCGAGCTGGCGTGGCAGTTCAAGTTTGGCGAATTTTGTGATCCGTGGGCTGTCAGGGACGACTTCATCTCGCCTGATGAGCTTGGCATTGATTCAACTGAAGTGGTGGGGTTCGAGGGGACAATCCAAGGGCTGAATAGCATTGGGATGTTCGACTAGGGATAATGTCGCGATAGACAATACTGTAGTTGAAGGCGAAAGTTTCTCCCCACCTTAGGTATGTAGGTACTTTGCTCCGGTATCTAAGGAGCATCTATTTTACTCTACATCACCACTCTTTTGTCTTTCCAAGTCCCCAGCAACCTTTGACCACTCTTTAGTTTAGGTAAGTATCTCTTTCTTCGCAGCTCCACCTCCTTGTGCATGCCGAATGTAGGCCTTTGACCTCATTGCGGCTTACTTGTTCCAACTGAATACCTAAGATAGGTAACTAATACTGAGAGAGCAAGAGAGAGTCATCAGAACATCGCAATTAATTAACAGAGTCAAGGAATTAGTGCTCTAGAAGATGGTATTGCAATGCTGCTCACTGCAATTACCACTTTTGAGCTACTTCACCTGTTTTTACTGCAATATTGGTGGCTGCCTGCAGTGTCGGACCTCCAGCATTAACTTCGTGTCGCCAATCCCTCCTTGATACCCATCAATCGTAAACTCGCACAAGACACACAGCGCCATGTTCTCCATCAACAATCTACGCCACATGCATGGTAAGGCACTTTACTTACTGGGACCTGGACAACAATCTAGAGCGGAATCTATCGCCAGCTTTGCGTCTTCGGTCGTGTGCTATCGTCATCAAGCTTTCCTGCTCACTCTCTTGGTTCCTGTGCGAACTACTCTCCTGATGGGGAGTCGGTGAGAGCATTCCGTGTTTGTTGGTGGAGCAGGACCTCTTCGACACTCGAATTCCAGCAATCATGGGTTAAGCCGATCTTTTAAATGTCCGAGTTGAAACAAGCGTCCGGTTAAGATGCATTTCTCCACTAAAGAAATCCAGGATCGTGCAAGCCACGGGAACCTGTCTCCGATGCAATCTAATCTGGTAGAATCAAGGCGGGAGAAAATATTGTCAGACAAAAAGATTTTCCGGCCATCTTGGGATCAGACATCAAGTAGCCGAAATGTTCAAAAGGAGGGTAAAAGTCGGACCCGGCACACCATGAGTCTGCAGAGCTTTCAACACTAACGAGACATACTTCCTGGGCAGTTGACAACCATGCGTCTCTCCTTGGCATCTGTTGCCTACACGGCATGGCTCCTGGGAAGCCCTGCTTCCGCCAAGTTTGGCCTCACCACCACCGGAAACTCTTACAGCGTGGACACAAACGGAGGTTTGGTCTTTGACGTTAACAAGTGAGCCGACTTCCACGTGAATTCCAGCAAACTCCGTACCTTTTATCGTTGCTTTCGCGAAGGTCAGCTGACAGAGAACTTGCAGGTCGAACGGCGACATTACGAGCCTCAAGTATAATGGGGTCGAGTATCAGGGGACCAGCAAGATGTCGGCCATCAACTCCGGTCTTGGTTCTTCTCAAGTCACTGCCGAGACCATTAACGGCATTATCAAGATCACCGTTGTTGCAAAATCGCAGCCGTTGACGCAATACTACGTTGCTCGTCCGGACGACCCAACCATCTACATGGCAACTTACATCACGGGCGAGATTGACCCTGGCGAGCTCCGCTGGCTCGCTCGCCTCCGCCGATCGGCCGTGCCCAATGGTTGGCACGGGGATGTCGCTGTGCTGGCCGGGTGCACCGCGTTCGAGGGCAAGGACACGTTCAAGTGTCCCAACGGCCAGACCCGCTGCAAGATGTACACGTCGGACCGCTTCATCGACGATCAAGTTCACGGAGTGACCGGAAACGTAAGATACTGTGATTGTCTCTGCTGCTGATGGTAGAACGACATGCTTACAACCTCGCGCAGAACGTGGGAATCTGGATGATCATGCCTGGCGTCGCGTATGAGACATCTTCGGGTGGCCCCTTCATGCGAGACATCAACAGCCAAACCGGAGACGACCAGGAACTGTACTGGTACATGAACAGTGGGCACGTGCGCACGGAGCCGTGGAGGTTTGGCCTCATGGGGCCGTACGCCATGCGGTTCACGTAAGTGTGGTCCCATAATTCCAAGCTGATTCTCCCAGTTCACGATGCTAAGCTACAGAGCAGAACGGGGGCCAAGCCGTCACCGAACCTCGATACTTCCTTCTTCGGATCTCTCTCCATCAAGGGATACGTTCCCAGCAGCCAGCGAGGAACCGTGTCCGGCACCGCGACTGGGGTTGCCCAGGGGTTCCACACGGTTCTGCACTGGTACAACAACGCGGCGCAGTACTGGACAACCGCCGACTCCAGCGGCAAGTACACGTCGCCTCTGATGAAGCCAGGCACATACACTGTGAAGATGTACCGCAACGAGTTTGCGGTGGCTCAGGACTCGGTCACCGTTAGTGCGGGTGGGAAAACCACCAAGAACATTGTGTCAACCGAGAGCAACCCGTCCGTCATCTGGCGCATCGGTAACTTTGACGGCCAGCCGTTCGAGCTGAAGAACGGAGACAAGATCGAGCGGATGCATCCGTCCGACGTACGCATGGGGTCATGGGGCGGGAGCTACACGATCGGCAAGTCGAGCCCCAAGGATTTCCCCATGGCGCTCTTTTCCAAGCAGGGTGGAAGCGCAACCATCACGTTCAACCTGGCGGCCAACCAAGCCTCGGCCGCAACAGTGCTTCGAATCGGCACCACGCTCTCGTTCAAGGGGGGCCGTCCGTCGGTGAAAGTGAACAGCTGGCAGGGCAGCGACCCCGGGGCGCCGGTACGTATTGCACCGCCAAAAGTTCAAATTCTGTGTTGTCAAGATCCAGGATGGAGGGCGTTGAGATGGAGGGCGCTGCGGGCTTGAGCTAACCGCGTGTCTTCCCTAGAAACTCATCGACTCGCGTGGCGTCACACGCGGGGCGTACCGCGGGTACGGTGAGGTGTATACCTGGAAGGTTCCGACTGGAACTCTTCGTGCTGGCACGAATACGGTGACGATTGGTGTTTACGGCTCTGGCGATGCCAATTTCCTGAGCGCCAATTATGTTGTGGACGCCGTGGAGCTGCAAGGACCCAGTGGCGCCGACAGCCCCAAGTGATGAAAGGAGGAGGGAACCGAGCCAAGTGCCGGTGTCTTATTGCAATGTGTCTTAACCGAGAACTTTTAGATACACCGCGCTGCAGAGTCGCAGTGAACGCTAGGCTTAGAGGTGATGCCGGTTTCGGCAGAAACAAGACGATTTGATTGGGACATCGGCCACGGCCACAGCAAGCTGCAGCTGTGGACGTACCATGCGTGCCTCGCTGTCCCGCCCCAACCGTGTCAGACACTCGTGGAGGCCGTGCAGTGCCCAGACATTGTTTCGGTGCTGCTGTGGCCGAGGCAGCGTGTCGTCAAAGCCGAGGTCGGCAGTGTAGGCGGCCAAGGCTTCCTCAGCGCGGCCCTGTTCAAGGAGCAGCGCCCCGTATGCGTGGCGCGTAGGTTGCATCCATCCCCACGGCTCGTCGTAGGGAAGCTTGTCGTCGAGTTCGATGGCCCGTCGGAGATGCTGGAAGCCGAGCTCCGTGTCTCCACGGCGATACTCGAGCTCCCCGTCTAGCATTGCAGAGGCGATCTCGAGGATGGACTGGCAGGTGTTGTTGAAGATGGTACGCGAGGCGGGGACCGTCCTGGCGGTTTTCTGGAAGAGCTGGCGAGCGGCATCAGCTTCAGCCAGCTTGCCCGTGTTGGCCAGCGCTACGCCCTTGGCATAATAGATCATGGCAGCTGTCGTGCAGTAGAGTGCGGGGTCGTCGGGAATCTTGAGGTCGATGATGTCCTGCCAGCAACCAAACCGGACCAGGATGTGCGGTCGCATGGAGAGAAAACCCTCGAGCCAATCCGCCATCGGGGGCGACTTGACCCGCAGAAGGGCGTCTGGCAACGTCTCCTCAAGAAGAGCGGCCGTCTCGAGAGCGACGACACTTTGCCCGGCGAACATGGCGGCGTAGATGCGGAAATGGTAGTCGTGGCACCGGTAGAGGCTGTAGAAGTTGAGGGGGCCGTCGCGGTTGACAAACTTGGTGTCGGCCCTGATGGCATCCGTGTTAGACACGATGGCCCGCCTGTAGTCTCCGCACAGAACGTCAATGTGGGTGGGCATGTGGTTGAGATGGCCAGAGTCAGGTACGAGGCCACGCAGGGCATCGGCAGCCTTCAGCGCGCGCTCCGGGGTGCCGGACATCTCCATCAGATGGATGTACAGATGCAACATGCCCGGGTGTTTGGGATGCTTCCCCAGGCCCTTGTCCAAGGCAGCTTTGGCATCCAGGGTCCGCGCCCCCTCGGCAGGCTCGCCAGTGCGTGTGTTCCAGAGCTGCCACGGGTTAAGATTCATCAAAGCGTCGACGTAGAGGGCCGTGACGTTCGGGTCGTCCGGGTGCTGCAAGTACACGCGTTCCATGGCGCCTGAGTATTTGTGGTTGAGCTTGTAACCCTCGTCCGCGGTCAGCCCCTCATGGGGATAGCGAAGGGAGAGCGCCTCAATGAGGCCACGCTCCGCTGATGTTGCAGCAGTCGATGATTTGGCGCGAGCCTGCAAGATGGCACTCCTCGCCCTCTGGACGTTGTGTTCCAGCTCGACCTTGTCAAAGACTCCCCACGGCTTGTTGTAGTTGGGGCCGAGGGCATAGGCAATTCCCCAGTGCGCCATGGCACAGTCGCCATCACTGGCGATGGCCTGCTCGAAGCAATTCACGGCTTCCTCGTGGTTGAAGCCGAAGCACCAAACCAGTCCACGGCTGAACCATTTTTGAGCGTCGGCGCTGGTTGTTGTCACGGGCATATGAAAACCCCCGAGGTCGTAATATCCGTCCGTCCCGTCGTCATAGCTTGGATGGGTCGCCATCGAATCGTTTGCGTGTGGGGCCATGCTGGGGTGCATCATGAATGGTGGGCGTCTTCAGTGCCTGTGCCTCGGGCGTTCGCCTGAACCGAAGATGGTTGGTCAACGGCACCAGGAAATGGATGGCTGACAGAGCGGGACAGAATTGTAAGGTACCTGGTGACTCGTGAGGTAAGGTAAGGTAGGTAGTAGACCTGGAAGGGATGGAATCAGGTTTGGGATGTTCGGTGCTACCTTCCAAGTAATCAATGACGGTCCAGCACATCCAGAATCATCGGGTTCCTGGAACACTGCAAACCCCGACGCGATGCAGGTCCATGTAGGCACTTACCTACCTGATGCTCCTGTTACCTAACGTTTGAACTTAGTTACCTTGAGCGGCGTAAGCGGAGACAACACCGAATTGACTTGCAGGTTTCCTGCAGCGACAGAAGAGCCAGGGCAAGAATGGAAAGAGAAAAAAAACAAGGCATCACGTGGCAGACAGGGAAGAGGGGGATCTTGGTGCGGGGTCGGCTCGGGCCTCGCTTCGCTTGTCAAGTCTCTCCCCTCTCTCTGTTCCACCTTGTTCAAGCCAATGAACTCTCGGCGTGTTGCCCCAAGACAAGTAAGAGGTTGTCACCTGCGTACATCCAGGTCGCCGACTTTCCCCTTCTATCCGGAGCCAACCATTCCTAGCACGCTTCTTTTCCAAGTTTACACGCATATTCCCGCATCAGTCCAGAGAGGCACCTGGCGTGGTGGTGATCGGCATTCCGTTTTGTTGTCGGCGTGACAGCAGCGTGCCCTCTGACAGGCTGGGCGGATCACCCTAGGGCATGCACTATGCACCCGGAACACCGAGGGCAGGCCGGAGTTGGGGGAGGTGCCATCGTGGACTTATCCAACCCACATGCCCTCGGGAAGAACTTCTGTAACAGGCAGGTTGCGATGGACGTGCTGGCCGCGTTGCTGCCACGAAGCCATCTCTGGAACTCATGTTCGCATCCCTCGGTGTCCAGATCCAGATCTGCGCTGACAGTAGCAGTCGAGACGTGGGCTTACTGTGCTGACTTTTGAGTGAGAGCTCCTAGGCGTAGGAATCTGTGGGCTGGTTGTAATTACATATAAGACACCATATAGACCATAGAAGGACACTGGATGCCGGACCAGGACAGCGACTCTCGGCCATGCTTGTGTCGAAAAGCTTGGAGATCCTAAAGTCTTCATTCTGTCCTAGATACTCTCATCACGATGAAGCCCTTTTACGCAATTCTCTCCCTGGTTTCCTCCGCGGTGGCCCTCCCTTCCCCTGGCGGGACGGCTGCCCTCCTTGCCCAACGTCAAACGGCCAACCAGATCACCGACCAGTATCTCTTCAGCATCACCCTTCCCGCCTTCACTGCCCACCGCAACGCTCGCGACCCCCCGACTCTGATCTGGGATTCGGATGGGTGCAGTGACTCGCCGGACAACCCGTTCGGCTTCCCCTTTACACCGGCCTGCCAGCGCCACGACTTTGGCTACCGCAACTACAAGGCCCAGAACAGGTTTACGTCCGCTGGCAAGGCAAAGGTTGACAGCAACTTCAAGAGCGAGTAAGTTCATATTTCGGCTACATTCATCTGATTTGCCCGTTGGTCCCCAAGTCTAACTGGGCTTAAATTCGCAGCTTGTACTATCAGTGCCAATCTGTGAGCGCCAAGGGAGTCTGTGACGCGCTTGCGGACGTCTACTACGCTGCAGTCAGGGCCTTTGGAGGCAGTACCCAAGGGAAGCGTGATGAGGATCTCATGCGGGAGTATGAAGAGAAGGTGGCCATCTATAACAAGCTTGTTGCCGAGGCCCAAGCGAGGGGCGAGCTGTGGCGGATCGACTAAGTGTTGTGTTCCGATCTATCGTGGAACAAGACGAGAGGGCCCGGACGCCCGACCGAACAGGACAATTATCCAATCTTGTCAGATATACCTAGGCAGATATCTACTACTCTTGATTACCAATCGACAAAATACTCTATCCCGCACACCTGCATGGTCTTGGCCGACATACCCCTTCAACACCACATCCCTAACTTTCCCGCTCGCTTTCAATGTTGACGCTATCAAACAAATCGTGGCAGTGCTCGGCCAGGCCCAGGGGACGAAAATAATTCTTGCGTGCCTGAAATGCCGTTTCGTTCTCCGTCCGTCGCCGGACAGGAAACTCTTCGAGACTCCCATAAGCAATCATTACGGCTGGGCGCGGTGTTGCATTGCATCCGGTCGAGGTGTAGTAAGCAGAACGGCTTGGGTCACCGGTACCAAATTGGGTGGTGACCTCTGCGAGGATAGACTTGTTTTGCACCTCGAATGCAGGACTGGCAGCCAAGTATGTGTCAAACATCTTGGGGCGGGTGAGGAGCGCATAAGTGACCAGGAGGCCGCCAAATGAATGCCCGAACAGAGTATCACGGGTAAAGGCCACGTTCGGAAAGACCGTCTTGTGCAGCCGTGGGCGAAGAGCACCGCCAATGAAGTTAAGGAAGGCGTCCGCGCCACCGGGCGATCCCTGGTTTTCCGGTAAGGGTGGCTTGTAGTCGATGAAGCGGTTGACCATGCCGTAGACCGAGTTGCTAAACGGATACCCAATGCTCACGACAATGCTATCCGGCTGTCCAAAAGAGACGGCCTTGCGGCGTTTGAAACCCTCAGCGGCGGTCATGCCCATGGCGTTGCCGTCCAGCACGTACCTGCTCCGGATTAGGATGTCAGATCTTGTCTCAAAAACCTGACGTGTAGACCGTAACCAAGGCTTAAGGGGGCACGCATAATACGCAAATAACCTGGAAGTCAATACAGATACAGGGCCCTAACAGGACACTTACATTGTCAGGGCCGATTTGTCCGGGACCTTTTGAGACTCCCACTCAAACGGCCAGGACACCTGAATCTGGTATGTCATGTTCCTGGCCTTGCTCGTGGCATTCCACACTGCGAAGTTGGGAAACAGCGTCGCCGGGAACGGGGGAAATGGAGAGAAGTTCCAGCTGGCCAAGTGGCTTACCACCGTGTCGTTTCTCCAGTCCGGTTTAATGTTGCGGGCTCACTTTTTCTTCACGGCGGATGGATGCATTCGAGCCCTTTATAATCAAAACGCAGGCCCAAGCACATGTAAGCAAGTACATGCATCTCAACGCCCTATCATAACACTCCCCGACTCCGGGCAATGAGTGTCTGAGTGGAAGCCGGGTAAACCAGTATGAAGACGAATAGGCATACCCCTCCGCCAATAGTGCCATTGCCGTGTACTGTCGGTGACAGTCAGCACCATGGAAAGTGGGCAAGCGTTAGTCGATTTCTTCTTTCATGCTCCAACGTTCAGTCCGTAGGGAGCGTATTGCCTGCCTTTATTGCATCTACCAGCATCGTGCAAGTGTAGTTGCAGACCTTGAGGATCGATGTTATTTGACTCCCATCAGCGTTGTGGATTGAACTCTAATTAATAGTCCAAAGCTCAAACTTAAACAAAAGAAAAACATCTACCAAACAAAAGGGAACATCTACCAAACAAAAGGAAACATCTACCAAACACGTCGAAGAATAAGCCTGTAAACTCAAACCAAAGGAAGCATTTACTGCCATGTTGTTGTCATTACAATACAAGCGAAGACCGTAAGAATGGAAGAATCCCTTGCCACCAGCCTCTTTCCTCCCCTTCCCCTTGTAAGGTCTGTATCTTTCTCCTCTCTTGCCCCTCCCTCTTCCCAAATTGCCTTGCCCCTTCTCCTCCATCTACGCCTCAACTACCACTCCTTTTATGCACCCAGAGAACATATGCACCGTCCCAGGAGCTTATTGCTTAGCAACAACCCCCCTCTTCAAAGACATTGAGCATAGTAGGCATTCTGTGTCGAGCAGGCGTATGGCGCTGCACAGGCCGTGGGACCCGAGTATCCGCTACCGCCGCACTGGCCGTATTGCGACTGAGTGCCGCCGTTTCCGCTGCTTGCCTTGGTCGTGGTAGTAGGCTGGGCAGAAGTGGTCGTTGTGGGTGTAGAACCACCGCCGTTGTTGTTGCCCGAGCCGCCAGACGCAGCCATGAGCGCGCTGATGGGCTTCAGTCCGGGGAAATAGCTCGTGGGGACTGCGGGAATGGCAATCTGGGTGCCTAGGCCCCATGCCTTGATTTCGTTTGGCATCGTTTGGATGGCATAGTTGCTGGCGGGTCTCATGGTTAGTTTCTAGTCAATTACCTCGAGGTTCAGAGCTGGTGCTGTGCCTGCAAAGGAAACGGCGCCACATTTGGAAGATGCATACCTGGCCGTTGTCCGCGTTACGGTCGTCGTGTAAGCCCCGCCGGAGCCGCCTTTGAGGCAGGAACCCGAACCGTATGCGTTTTGGCAGACCTCCTTCTCGATACTGCCGCTCTCGGTCCAAATATTAACATTGTCGACCGTAACTCCCGTGCAAGGCACGCCGGACGGGCAGATAACTTGGATCGAGCCGCGCTGGGCGCCGTTGGAGTTGGTGCCCTTCCAATTGGAAAAGGTGATGTTCTGGTACGAGACTCCGTCCCCGGCGGCTTGGGTCATGCTGGTCCAGTAGGCGTTGAGGTCGAGTGTGTACGCGTTGCTGTGGCCCACGAAATTCTCGAGCTTGACGTTCCTGACAGTGCCGCTACCGCCCCAGCTCTTGATCATGTACATCTGGTTGCAGTTCTGGCTGTAGATGTTCCGGTAGTAGATGTTGGAAATATCCGTGTTGGCGCCCAGCGATCCCATGGCTGAACCTCCGGACCAGTTGCAGAAGATGGACTCAACCAGAATGTTGCTTGCAGGACTCTGTTGACATTCACGTCATGTCAGCAAGGGAGCCTACCGACGCTAGAGTAAATAGTGCCACAGTTTCGAGGTAGTTACCTTTACCGTGACGCTGCGGGCATTAGGTAGTTAGTCATCGTTTCCAACTCGGCGCGTCGGGGTGTTGTGAAAGGGGACGCACCATTCATCCTTGTTGGTCACCTCAACATCGTGGATCCAGATGTTCTTGCCCCAGACGTCGATGCCGTCAAGGCCGCCCTCGCTGCCGCCCCGAATGATGGTGTTGTACACTTCGCCATTCGTGCACGTATCCATCACAATGAAGAACTCGGGCGCGTCGACCAAAGCAATGTCATGGAAACTGAAGTTGGTGACCTGCACATGCCAAACAAGCCAGGGTCAGCACGTTGACGTAATTATCTGGCAACACATCTGGACGGCAGAATTGTTAAAGAGCATTAGTTGCTGCTGTCTATTACTGACCTTGGTAAGTCTCACAAGTCTGGGGCTGCGGTGGAAAGTCAGTCATGATGCTTCTGCGCAGGTTTTATTTGGCTCATACCCAGAGTTGGCACCATCTAGCCGCAAGCAACTTGGTCAGCCTCTGCCCCCTGATGTACCTTTGGGAACGTACCTAGGCACACGAGTTAATCAGAGGCACAGCTACTCACTAGCATTCAACAGATATCCATATCCTTGCATAGCCCCCTTGGAATTGCCGCTGTAGAACTCAAAGTCGGTGGTGCTCGAGATGCCAATCATGGTGCCTCCGGCGGTTGCGCTTGTGATACGGTAGATGATACCCTCGAGGTTGATGGACACGCCCGTGCCGCCGCTGAGAGTCACCCAGTTGGAGAGCCCGTAGCTGCCGCTGGGGATGAGGACCTCACCGCCGCTCTTGCAGGCGTTCCAGGCGGCTGTGAGCGCGGCGCTGTTGTCGGTAGTTGCCGACGCCACTCCACCATAGTTCAGGATGTTGCACACCTTCTTAGCGGCTTTTGCTGACCGGCTCGTTGTTGGGCCGACGCTGCCAGAGAGCTGGGCCTGCGCCCAAGGCTGCACCACTGACAAGCCAATGGCAAGAAGAACCGCAGAAAAAGACTTCATAGCTGCGACAATGGCTACCTATGCTGAAAGCCGAAATCTGAAAGCGAGTGTTGACTTCGACAGGCCAAGTCCTTGGCAAAAGCTTGGTACTTTATATCTAAATCATTTCCAAGAGCATATGTTCAAGGGCATGCAAAGCTCGGAAGCCTCCCCCGGATTCAGAGCGGAGCGAATGCGGAAATGACTGCTACTTGTGAGGGAGATTCGGGGCCCAAGGCTCCGACCCTCGCGCGGAAATTGATACTCCTCCCAATCGGTCTGAAACGGTGCCAGGAACATGAACCGCGCGCGTCATCCCACCAATCAAGGGGTTGCCGGGATCCAAAACAAGACTGGCTCCTGCACTGACAACTTCAACTCGATCACCCAAGTTCCGCCGGCCTATGCCCGGAGACGCGTGTTGCTCAGCTCTTTTTGAGTCTGTTGGTCTCTAAAGGGAAGTTTGCGGGAAACCCGGATGTCAAGGTCTGGTCCTAGCGGAGACACTAAATGCTAAGCTAAATGGTTGCTCAGCGAACCACCCGATGCAGCATGGTTAGATCTGAGAGACTGAGACGCTAGCTCACAAGGTCCCAGCCCGAGAACGCTGCATTCAACCTCCATTGACGACCGCAGTCAGACAAGCCATCCACACCCACATACCCTAGATACCTGGGCTTCGTTTCCGCATGAATGCATAGTCAAACTGAACTGTGTGGAAAATGCACCCGCCGTGGAGTCCGCATTCAATCCGATCATGATGCAATGCTGCCATCAAGTGTAGGGATGACAACATTGAACGGTACATGTACTCGAAGGGATTGATGCGGGTGAGCTCTCCAAGAATTCAGGTGGATGTAGTTGCGGTAAACAGGGAACTCGGAGCCAGCAGCAGCCCCCGGCTGTGCAATCCAACATGCTCAGGGGAGTCAAGTGGGTTTGGAGCTCGGATCCGGACCCTCACCAAAGCCACTCATTCCACAAGAAGAGCACGGTTGTGAAGTCTTTATAAGACAATAGTGCTTCGTTGCTCACTGTGCAAAGCCGACGACAAGCCCTAGCTCTCTGCTGTCCTCTTCCCCACCGAACTTCCAAGTGCCACCCCTGCGTCCAATTGTGCCAGTCTCTAGTTCTGCTCAACCTAGCAACCCCCACTCAACAAGTACCGTCATAGTGCTCACTGTCTCCATGTATTAACATTACTTCCACTCCAACAGGATGTTTTATCCACAAAAGGCAGGGGGCAGCGTACCCGGGACATTTCCAAACCATACAATGGGCAATGCACTCGACGTTGCAATAGCTGGGGGAGTTGCCCGGATTGCAAAAAATCCGGCAGTCGCCGCGGCAGCTTGCATAAGAGCCCCCGATGAGACTGAAGAAAAGGACGGCGGCGGTGGAGACCTTCATAGTTGCTTCCAAGGTCGGGCAAAAGTATGTATGGACGAAGACTGGATTTGGAAGAGCAAATAAATGAGCAAATTCGCAGGTACTGTGGACTTCAAGACGATGGGACTCTCAACTCGCACTCAGATATTTATAGCTGTTCTTTCTCCGCAATCCCCGCTCATCAACTCCCCTCACGAAAGCCCGGTGGCTGTGTGTTTGGTGGGTAGAGGGGGGGTTGCAAGACTCCCTTCTCGCTAAAGCTTGCTCTTGATAGGCACAACACTCTTAGTTGTTTACTCCTTTCAGAGACTGGAAGGACTTGTGAAGAGTCTCGCTCGCTAAAGATGAACTCTGATAGGCGGTCAATGCTGTTAGGTTTGCCAAGGGCAAGAAAAACGTTGAAGACGGGTGACATCGCCAGTCTCTAAGGTAGTACAAGCAATTAGCCTCTGCTTCAGACCAGGGACTGATGAATTCTACCGGACGCCACCATTCATACCCTGTGGAGCTGACCAATGGCTAGAGAAGTTCCCGTAGCTACTTTCTGCAACGAAACTCATGGAAACCATGGTCACGCGAGCAGTTGCAGCTGGATCTTGGAACGGCTCAATATTTGCTGGGTAATCGTAATTCAAATTCAGACCTATTCAAGCGTGTGGCCGTGCAAGGCCGGACTCAGCGGGTATCATGTGCTATTTACGTATCAACTCAGACATGTCATGCGACAACATTCTGACCGTCACATCCCAAACTTCATGCAACTGTGCAATTAATTCTTGCAACAGTAAGATAACTTGTTCATTCTAGGTCGCGCTAAACGGCTCCAACCGCCTCCTTGGGGCTGGACTTCTCTGTGGGCGTCGCATCGCCAGGAGACTTATGCCCCTCGGCCATCTGGGCATGGATGGTCTTGGGATGGGACTTGCCGGTGACATCTAGATAGATGTTCTTGACGGTTCTGGCAAGTGTCTTCCGGCTCTCAAAGACCGGGAAGAGGCCGACGCCGATGAAGGAGCAGAAAATCCAGATGATACCCACGGTAACCCAGCCGGTGAAGAACTTCTTGCTGAAGATGTAGCCGGTGCCGTACATGGGCATGGGCCAAAGAATGAGAAACGCCAGTGTCTGGAGGGCTCGGTTAGTAAAGATTGACGGTTTGACGGTCTCGTGAAACTTACCATAACCACTGTCGCAGTCTTGCTGATTTTGCCGGCACGCTCCAGCTTCTTTTGCTCCTCCTCAAACTCGACACGGGTCTCGTCGTGGCCACCAGGAATCTCTTCGAGGTCCAGGCCTGCAGCGTCGGCCAAGTCATGGTCGTCACCCTTCCGAATGTCCATCATGGACTTCCAGTCGTACTTGTCGACGCCGAAGATCAGAGTGAAGATGCCGACCAAAACGACGGGAGAAAGCAGCGCGGCAACATTGCCGGCCAGCATGGGGTTGTTGGAGCCCGTGCAGGCCACACCGAGGTCGCCGCATTCCTTCTTGGCGGTGACGAGCCAGGCGATGAGGGCGCAGACGAGACCGAGGATAGGTGAGAGGGACGCCGCCCACTTGTTTTGGCCAGCCCTAGTTCATCCACCCGTTAGCACATCGAGATTGAGGGCAGCACCCTGGTCCCGCAAGAATAAAACGTACCAGATCAAGGCGAGTGTGGCCGGGAGCACAGCAGACGAGATGATGACGCCCATCATCAGATAGAGATAGCCCATCGAGATACCGGCATAGTAGAGTCCAACCGAGAAGGTGGCGATGAAGAGGCCGTAACCGATAACCACGGCGTGGCTCATGTAGATGAGCCTCTTGCCGCTGGCCGAGGGGTTGAAGTAGGTGCGGTACAGGTCGTAGGTGCCAATAGTGCTGACAGCAATCAGCTGGCTCGAGGTGGCACTTGTGACGGCCATGAAGACAATGAGAAGCGTTGCGACGGCGCCGCCCTTGCCCAGGAGTGCAACAGCAGCGTACGGAAGCACTAAGCCGGCGCTCACATCGGCGTCGGCCATGCGCTCGGGGTAAGTCGGGAACCACGGGGTGTTCTCCATGGCCAGGGCCGTAAGGCCCATGGTAGTGGCAGTCAGCCATGGGATGGCGAACCAGCAGAGACCGCCCAAGATGTAGCCCGGGAGGGCGTGAACCGGCGAGGCAGCGATGGCCTTGTTGTAGTAACCGTTGTCAAGGAAGACGGTGCCAAAGTTGCCTGCATTGCCTCATTAGATCCAGTCGCAACAGTGTATCTTCAGCACCAGACGGCCAGGTACATCCAGACTTACCAACGATGTTGATGACAAAGAAAATGGCACCCTCGCGGGACCGCATGGTCAGATAGCTGCCGTCTTCGTTGCCGGCGACTGGGTGCCGGGCTGCAGCCTGCACCAACAAGTCGTAGACAGCGCCTGGGGAGCCCAGGACGTCATGCGAGGCATACGTGGTCAAGGAAAAGATGATGATGATGAGGAGCAAGATGAAGGTGTGCGCCCAGTCTGTCAGGATGGTTGCCTTCAGGCCGCCGACCATGGTGTAAGCGATAACGCCGACGGGGAGGAGGTAAACTGTAGCGACCGTGGTCAGTTGGGTGCCGCTCTCTCGGTGTTCATGCCATCGAAACCCAGTGGCTTTCGAGACTTACTCGCAGCGATGGTGTGCATGCCGGTCAAGGCATTGACCGTGGCGGAGCCACCGACGATAAGCATGAGAGAAACCAGAATGTTGGTTGCCAGACCAAACACCAGGAAGACGATATGGGCAAAGGTGCCATAGCGCGCCTTGATGATTTCGAGGTAGGTGTGGGCGTTGGGAGCTCGCCTCTTGAGCTCAATGGCAAGCGTGGCGAAGAGCAGGATCTGGACGGTGGCACCCGAAGCATACCAAAAGGGACCCGAGACACCGTACCGGTAGCAGACACCGGTGCTTTGGAGGAGTGTTGCCGCCCATGTCCACGACGAGACTACGGCGGATGCCACCAGCCCCGATTTGACAGTGCGGCCAGCCGTGTTGAACATCTCGGATGTCTGAACCTCTCGGTTGTATCGACGTAGGATGAAGGTCACGAGGATCATACCTGTTCCGGCGTCAGCGGCCATCCGAATACCATGTCGCTGGATGACAGATCTCATGTCATCATCTCTTACCGAGGGCAAAGGCTCCTCCGAGGCCCAAGACGATGCCATAGCCGACACCTTGGCCAAGAGCGGCATTTGAAATGTGTTCTTTGTTCTCAGGGGCGTGATCCATCTTGGGCGTGGCAGACCGCGGCAGTCGATGCGGTGATGCTCTCCCTGGAAGTCGAGTAGAAGTCAGGTCTCTCTGAGGTCGTGATGCCCAGAAACCGGAATGGGGAGGAGGGCATTGCGGTTTAATATACACTACGACGATCAGGTTGTGATTCTGCCGTGTCCCAAACAGTGACAACCGATCGTCGCCGGGACCGGCCGGGACATGGATGGAGGTGCATTTCAAGTTGTCTTGCTTATCGCCATGGGCGTCTAATCAAAAGTAAAGGTCGCACACCAAAGGCAGCCATCCCCTGACACTTGCCATGCGATAACTAGAACAGCCCCTGGATTCGGGCACGCCCAGCCCGAGAAGCCAACGCGTGGAGCTCTCCGACAGCGAGCGTCCCACGGGGATTTCCTCCGGCAGCCCCCACTCCAAGTCTCCCCCGGTCAGGTCGGGGGTCGGCCTTATCGCCGGAGGCTTGCCAGGCTCAGAGAACCGGGGCGCACGTTTGGTGCGAGAATCACGAGAGAGAGTTTGCGGTTATCAGTCAGAGGTAACCCGCCAAGGCGGACTATAACTTGACAGGAGCCCACCCAAAACATGCACCCCGACCCATCACTGCGGCTCGGACGGTGGGCGGGCGGCAGGCGACTGCCGGGGCCATCGAGTGCCGTGCAGATGGACACAGAGATAAGCCAAATCGATCAGTCACAGGATTTAGATGGCCACCCTTGTCGTGAGGTAACGTTGGGTGGAGCCAATCAGGGACGCGGTTGAGGACCAGAACAACTCGACAAAGCTCGCGTCCGAACTTTTGTCTTGATGACCAGGCCCTTGCTTCAGAGTCGGGAATGCCTCGAGTGCCCGCGCGCTTTGAATCTTGAATTGGGGGTCCCATTGACGGGATTGACTTCGATGGCACATGCTGAAGTTGGAGGCTTGCAGAGTTGCAGTGAGTACGCCGCGGTCCAGCAACGGGCAACAGCTGCAAACAACTGCCACCGCGACATGACGGAGAGGGCACACGCCAAGGAGCCAATAGAAACTCAAGCCGTTGTCTCGGTTTTTTCTTTTCGATCGTTCCATGTACCTGCTGATGGGGGTTGTTGATTCAGCACGGTCATGCTTCCAAAGCAACCTCTTCAGAACAGCGGACGAATCCAAGGCTGGCAAATCATGATGCTCCGATTGCGACAAGCTTTGAGATAAGAACGACGGCGTGGGCATGGGGAGAATTCCGTTTTCGCAGGAGCTTCGCGGGGTGGTGGCTCGGATAAGGATTTTGCTCTTGCAGTCCGTCACCGGCTGTCACCAGTCACCAGAGGAGCTTGGGCCAATCAGCGGGGTTCTCCCTCGTGGATTGCGGCGCCAAGAATTCCAGGTTTGTTGTTGGACCTTGAAAGTTGCTGACAACACGGAAGATTGCCGAATTGCTCGACGTAAACTGGACACTAAGAATACTTTGAAAGAGAGCATAAAAGGAATGAAGCGCGTTCGGGGGGTTCATTCTACTTACTAACTGGTAGTGAGAGCCGACGTCTCCTCCTCTTGATCGCAGCGCATCAGCCTCACAGCGCTCATGCTGAAGAGAAAGAGGCTGCTCAGGGGCCCACGTGGGGGTCGCTTTTGCTGACCTGGATGGCACCCACTGCACAACGAGCTGCCTGTTGTCAAGTGCTCCTGTATGTTCGAACACCCCAACCATGGCAGCAGGAACCAGATGTTGGAGGGGTTGCTCATTCCTCATCCAGCATATGGAAGAGGTTCTTGGAAATCGAAGTCGAGGTTTGGAGTGTCGAATAACGCGATGGCCGACCCAGCTGCTGCGAGGCGCACGCTCATGCCCCCTTGACATGAACCAATCGGATTCAGTTCCCTCTCCCACAATTGCCAAGCCGCACACACAGCACTGGGGCCTGGGGTTTGGACTCCAGTCTCCAGAATCCAAACGGCCGATCTCGAAATGAGCCAGTCTCAAGCCAGCCATCGTGCTCGCTCAAACCGACTTCCAGGTTTTGTCGCCGATCAGTGGGGAGTCTGGACAGACTCCGCTGTCGCACTCCGGAGCAGGCGGTTCCAGTTCCATGACCTGGAGTTCATCGGTTGACAGAGGTTTCCATTCGATCGCTCGTCTCTGTCCCTGACCGTGACCCAACTCGCCCAACTGCCGCTGCATCGTCCAGCCCTATCCAACCATCACTCTCGACCCGCCGACGGCCCTTCAATGCCGGACATCATCCCAAATACACAACTCTGAGGCCGACACCATGTCTCGCGACCAGAGCGAGCAGGCGCTGCTTGGCGACACCAAGAGCTCGCCCGAAACCCCCGACGACTGTGACTCCGACTCGGATATCGAAGCTACCGATTACCTCGGCCGCAAAACCCCCGGCTCGCCCGACTCTCCGAAACGACAACGGCAATCGTGGTTCATACGCTTTTTGGGGCGGCGCAGCCGCTGCTGCATCGGCATCGTGGCTGCGCTCATCGGGCTCTGGATCATCCTCAGCGCAGGCGGCGCCTTCGTCTACAAGAAATACCAGGAGGAGCCTCCGTACGGCCAGTCGCCGCCATGGTATCCCTCCCCGAGGGGTGGCATTGCAAAGACGTGGGCGGCGAGCTACGAAAAGGCCGCCAAGATGGTGGGCAGGATGACGCTCGCCGAGAAGGTCAACATCACAACTGGCACTGGCTGGGAGATGGGTTTGGCAGTCGGCACAAATGGCCCTGCCGTGCACGTCGGCTTCCCCCAGCTTCAGCTGCAAGACGGCCCCTTGGGCATTCGGTTCGCCGACAACATCACCGCCTTCCCCGCAGGCATCACGGTTGGCGCCACGTGGAACCGCCAGCTGATGTATGCTCGCGGCAAGGCGCACGCCCTTGAGGCGCGCGAGAAGGGCATTAATGTCCTCCTGGGCCCGTGTGTCGGGCCTCTTGGCCGCATGCCCGCCGGCGGGCGCAATTGGGAGGGGTTCGGAGCCGACCCCTACCTGCAGGGTGTGGCCGGTGCCGAAACTGTCAAGGGCATCCAGAGCGAGGGTGTCATGGCCACCATCAAGCACTTCATCGCAAACGAGCAGGAGCATTTCCGCCAGCCGTGGGAGTGGGGCCTGCCGCACGCTGTCAGCGCCAACATCGACGACCGGTCTCTCCACGAGCTGTACGCCTGGCCGTTTGGCGACGCCGTCAAGGCGGGCGTGGCCTCGGTCATGTGTTCGTACAATATGGTCAACAACTCATACGCCTGCGGCAACAGCAAGTTGCTCAACGGTATCCTCAAGGACGAGCTCGGTTTCCAGGGTTTCGTCATGAGCGACTGGCTTGCCCAGCGATCCGGAGTATCGACCGCCCTTGCGGGCCTTGACATGACCATGCCGGGTGATGGGTTGAGGTGGGCGAACGGCGAGTCGTTGTGGGGGCCCAGGCTGAGTGAGGCGGTTCTTAACGGCAGCCTGCCGGTGGAACGCCTGAACGACATGGCAACCCGGATTGTCGCCGCCTGGTATCAGCTCGGCCAGGATGACGAGGCGAAATTCCCTCGCCGCCCACCCAACTTCTCCTCGTGGACCGATGATCGCATGGGTGTTTTGGCCCCGGGGAGCCCCAGTCCGCAGGACCAAGTCGTGGTCAACCAGTTTGTCAACGTCCAGTCCAACCACTCTGTCATTGCTCGCGAGGTGGCCGCCGAGGGCACCGTTCTGCTCAAGAACGAGGGTTTGTTACCACTGAGCAAGCGGGGGCTGGGTGACCACAAACGAAACAATTGGCGCACGATTGTCGAACGGGCCACTGGGAGGAGGCATGGTGACAAGTTCCAGATTGGCGTGTTTGGAGAGGATGCTGGGCCTGGCAATGGCCCAAATCACTGCAAGGACCGCGCCTGGTAAGTTCATCTCATCTTCCGTAGGCTCTTTGCCTTCAAGTTCTGACCCTTGTGCCAAATCACACTGGTGTCTACACGGCTGCATTTTAATATTGGTGTTATCTTTTCTCCCCCGAGCCTGACTAACAACCACAGTAACCAAGGCACGCTTGGTTCTGGCTGGGGTTCAGGAGCGGTTGAGTTCCCATATCTCGTCTCACCCATCGAAGCCCTTCGGCAGCGGTTTGACGACTCCGATGTCGAGCTGCACGAGTACCTGACCAACTCTCCTCCGCCAAGTCGCAATGACAAGACCAGCGCCGTCGAGGACCTTGAGCTATGCATTGTGTTCGCCAACGCCGATTCCGGGGAGGGCTTCGCAACGTGGGACAGTGTGAGTGGTGACCGGCCGGACTTGAGGCTGCAGAGGGACGGTGATGATCTCATTGTCAACGTGGCATCCAAGTGCGGGTCGGGCTCCGGCGATGTCGTCGTCGTTCTCCATGCTGTCGGTCCGGTTTTGATGGAGCAGTGGATCGACCTGCCCAATGTGAAGGCTGTTGTGCTCGCCAACCTCCCTGGTCAAGAGTCCGGAAATGCTCTCGCCGACGTTCTCTTTGGGGACACCAACCCGTCAGGGCACCTTCCCTTTACTATTGGCAAGTCACTCGCCGATTACGGTCCTGGCGGTCAGGTTCTGTACAGGCCGAACGGCGTTGTGCCTCAGCAGGACTTCTCGGAGGGCCTGTACATCGACTACCGCTACTTCGACAAGCACGACATCGAGCCCCGGTTCGAGTTTGGCTTTGGACTGAGCTACACCACCTTCAACTTTAGCAATTTGCGTGTCACGTCACACCACGCCAAGTCAGCCCTCCCCGAACCCCGACCCAGTCCGGCCGCGGAGCCGCCCAGTTATCCGACCGACATCCCTTCCAAGGATGAGGTGCTCTTCCCAGCTGGTTTCCGCGCCCTCGAGAAATACGTGTACCCGTATCTCTCGTCAGTGGACGGCATCAAAGTGGCAGACTATCCTTATCCTGACGGATACGACAAGGTACAGCCGCCGAGCGGTGCCGGTGGCGACGAGGGCGGCAACCCAGACCTGTGGGAAAACTACGTCAGTGTCGCCGTGGACGTCAAGAATGACGGGGCCGTTGCCGGCGCCGTGGTGCCACAGCTGTACCTGGAATATCCCGCCAAGGACGGTGTGGACTTTCCGGTCAGGGTGCTGAGGGGTTTTGATAAGCTGTATCTCGGGCCCGGTGAGAGCCGAGCCGTGCAATTTAGCTTGACGAGGAGGGACCTCAGTTACTGGGATGTAGTGGAGCAGAATTGGGTCATGGTGACGGATGGGGAGTACAGGTTGAAGGTTGGGTCGAGTTCGAGAGATCTGCCACTAGCTGGGGTGTGGTAGCACAGTATCGGAACGATCATGAGTGTCTCTTATTGCACAACTTACAAAATCTATGCTGCTGGGTTCTACCTTACCTTTGGTCACCTAAGGTAAGGTTAACGATATTGATTGCGTTGCCACACGGGGTAATCTGTACTCGTCCCACACCAAAGGACGGTCTGGGCTGTAACTTCTGGAATTCCATGGGGAATTCTTGTTCGAGAAGACCAGGTGCACCCTTCGGGTAGGCCCCATTGGCAATGGACCGTTCCTCTTCCGCCCTTCCCACGCTCTTGGCTCGTTGGTGATGGTTGCAATGTCAGAACTTGGACTGATGGCATCGAGGGTTAGGGTGCCGGTTGAGGCGGTCGTGGACCCACCCCGCCAAGCCAACCTGTTCAACCGCCCCGGGGGTGATAAGGCCTGAAACGGCAAAGTGCCCCTCTGGAAATCTGGAGCTTTCAGGGGCACGCATCCATTTCCTCCAGCATCGGCCGACCACCTAGCACAGAACCAACGAACACATATCTCGCCTTCAAGCCCGCTGCGAGTTTCCTGCGCCAATACTCGTCCCGCTTCCCGTTGGCGGCGTGCGACAAAACCCACGACGATTGAATCCCTCACGCGACCGCTTCGTCCTTGTTCTTCTCCAAGTGACCCCCGCGCGAGACTCACCCCGCTGCCAACAAGCACCGACAAAGCACCGACAAGCACGAGCAGGCACGAGACACTCCCTCGCACGAGAAAGCAAACAATGTCTGGCCTCGACGCGCCCGAGATCCTGGCCGCATACGATGCGGTGCGGTCCGACAAGGACGAGACCAACTGGCTGCTCATCTCGTACGCCGCGGCGACGGGCAACCAGCTGGTGCTGAGCAAGACGGGCTCGGGCGGGCTCTCCGAGTTGGCCGGCGAGTTGGACGACTCGCAGGTGCAGTACGCCTACGTGCGCGTCGAGTATGCCAACGACGCCGAGAGCAAGCGCGTCAAGTTTGCCCTGATCGTGTGGATCGGCGCGAACACAAAGGTCATGCGCAAGGCTCGTGTCAGCATCGAGGCCGGCGCTGTCAAGAAGGTTCTGTCGCACTACAGCGTGCAGGTCGATGCCGACGACAAGAGGGATCTGGACGAGGCCGAGATTGTCGTCAGGTTACGCAAGGCCGGAGGCGCTGACTACAATGGCGGGAGGGGTTGATCGACAGGGACCTCTGGACCAGGGATCGTGGACCCTTGAAGGGCCGGGCCCGTGGGCAGGAGACAAAGCAAACGCGCTGCCCGAAGGGCAGACTTCGTCGTCAAAGCATAGCGCGGATACGGGGCGGAATATATTTGCTTTTTGGGGGGTTTGCTATTTGTTCAAGTTCCTGCGTGTTCTTTCGTTTTTCTGCCAGGCGCTGTAGCTTGTCACGATGTTCTGGCGGACAAGTGCACTTTGCACTTCGGAACCTTTCAGTCAGGGCTGTCGTCCCAAGCAGCGCCGGGTCAGCTGCGTCGGGAGCCACGTGCAAGGTCCAAGTTGGATTCTTCTTACAAAGAGTCCTGCAGACAACACAGCAGCTGCCGTGGACATTGAGGCGAGACCTCATCAAGTGATTCGGTATTTATGGCAGATGGGGTGGCGGTGAGACGTCTGGTTGCTGGGAGGGGGGGTAGTTTGAGGGGTTGGGCGCGCGTGGTGGAGGATTCGTCCGAACACCACATTCCGGTGCACGGAGTTAAGAGCGGGAACCGTGGCTCTTCACCCGCAGCGTGGAACCCCATATAAATCACGGCATTGTCCCCGACCGGCATTCCCCTCAGCACGACCCCTGATGCCTGCACAACTCTGGGAGACCGCCTGCGCCGCATCGGCATCAGCCGCACCGCACGACACAACCGGTTCCGTCCACCACGAGAACTATTTCAGAACATTCTGCCAATGGCTCGCTTCTTCATCACGGGATCATCAGACGGGCTCGGCTCTCTACTCGCCAAACGCCTCGTCGCACAAGGTCACCAAGTTGTGCTGCACGCACGCAATGCCGAGCGAGCCCGCGATGCTTCGACCGCCTGCCCTGGAGCCGAAGCCGTCCTGGTGGCAGACCTGAGCAGCCTCGATGAGACAAAGACGCTCGCTGCCGAAGCCGATCGGTTGGGCCCCTATGACGCAATCATCCACAACGCAGGAGTCTTCCTGGGCATGGAGCGTATTGCGGGGAGGTCGGGGCTGCCCACGCTCTTCACCGTCAACACACTGGCCCCCTATTTGCTGACATGTCTCATGGCACGCCCCAAAAGGCTCGTGTACGTCTCGTCGAGCATGCACATGGAGGGGAACTTCGATACGAACACGAAGGGCGCTCGACTTCTTGGGTCCAACTATAGCGACAGCAAATTGCATAACGTCATGCTTGCTAAGGCATTCGCTCGGCGATGGCCGGAGGTACGCTCCTACTCCGTCGATCCCGGCTGGGTGCCTACGAAGATGGGCGGGCCGTCGGCCACGGGACGCATCGAGGACGGGGTGGACACCTTCGCCATGCTGGCTCTCGGTCAAGGAGAGGCGGGATGGATCCCGGGGGGTTATTTTGCGGCCTCCCGAGAGTTGGATCCCAGTGCCGTGGCGGAAGATGCAGAGCTGCAGGACCAGCTACTGGCCGAATTGGCTGAGATCGGTGGCGTTGCCGTGCCCTCATGAGTGGTCACTGAGCGCGATGGGGTATCCCCATGGCCCAATCCGGGATCCATTTGTTCGTTCGTTTTGTCGTCGCAAGGAAAAAGAGAGACACAGAGATGAAGAGGACCGGAGGCAGGAAAGGGTCTCGGGAGGGTACATCGATGAAACTGTTCGTCAGGCAACAATGCCTTGCTTTGTCTTTTGGAGCTTGGCATTTGCATGCCAGGCGTGCAATTGGACCTTTCTCAGGAGGCGCACTGCAGGCTGGTGAGCTAGAAAATGGGACCCGTCCCGGCCACAGCGCAATTAGTTAATGTTAAGCCCTTTTTCCTGTCGTGTGTTTCCTCGGTTATGTCGTGCCACAGACCCTGACCCGAGCGTCCAGACCCCTTCTTGCTTCAACGTCCTTTCCTGGACGGTATCCGTCATCCGATAACAGTGGCAATACCGCAAGCAGTTTCCGGGGCCTTTTGACACAATGAAAGCGCTTGCTCGTATTTTCTTTGCGTCATTTTTCCCGCACTTGGCATCAATGATCGATTGTGCTATCCTCTTTCGTCGCGCTCGGCCGATGTCAGTCCAGTGTCTCCCATGATCCCACACGGCGCTGTTGCTTTCCTGACTCGAGGATTACACAACAGGGGAGATGAGTAACAAGTTTTGAAAACCACACCCGAAAACAGCACAATTGCCGCGCTGGGACCTTCGTTATCGGGCTGCAGTACCTCATCTTTGTTACCTATCGGCCCGAGACCCTGCCGTTCTGCGGTGACACGGCTCAATGCCAGCTCATGATGCTGGGGGACGGTAATGAGGCACTAGTACCGGGGCTAGTTCATGTGTGTACGGAATACAAAACACGAGACTGCGTTGGAGTGCCCAGTGCATGCGGTGAAGCCTCCTGACTAACACACTTCCGGATGGATGCTTGCTAGGTACAGATGATCTGATCCTAGATCGGAGATTTCGAGTTGTTCGCTGTTAAATAAATGGGGGTTGGTGCTCATTGAGTTCATCCTACGCCCCTTTCCCCTCCAAAACTTGTCAACCTTGACGCCGAGTCACCCACCTTGCTCGTTCAAGACCCCCCCACGCCGGAAATTCCTGCAAAACCACCTATTAGGACAGACTCGAAGAAAAAGACGATCGACAACATGAGTGCTCCCAGAAGAAGAATCCGCATCCTCTCCTTCGTCTCCGAGCCAGGGCCAGGGTCGCCGCACAATGCGCTTCCGATGCTGACCAAACCCTCAACAGCACGCAACAACGTTGTTGCAGCACTGGGAGAGTTTGTCGGCACTTTTCTCTTCCTCTTCTTTTCCTTTGCTGGCACTCAGATCGCCCACACTCCTCCCCCAACGACGCCCGCTACGGGGTTCGCATTGCCTAACACGGCCAATCTCATCTTCATTGCTCTCGCCTTTGGCATGAGCTTGATGGCCAATGTGTGGGCCTTCTACCGTGTCACTGGCGGTTTGTTTAATCCAGTTGTATGTCATGATTCTGTACCCCTCGATCACCTATCCAGCGTGGAATAGGAGACAGTGGAGTTATTAACGGGATACGCCAAAGGTTGCCCTCGCTCTTTTCTGTGTCGGCGGCCTCGCCACGGCCCGCACCATCGTGGTTATCATCGCACAGTTCCTGGGTGGTCTCTGTGCGGCTGCTGTCGTCTCGGCGCTGTTTCCCGGTCCAATGGCCGTCTCGACTACGCTTGGTGGGGGCGCCAACATCGCTCAGGGCCTCTTTATTGAGATGTTCCTGACCGCTCAGCTCGTGTTTGTCATCATTATGGTCGCCGCTGAGAAGCACAAGTCGACCTACCTCGCCCCTATTGCCATTGGCGTGACCTTCTTTCTGTGTGAACTGATTGGTATGTTGGACATCCGTGCTTGGGTCGGAGAGTGTCTTTTCGTTTTCCCCCTTTTTGTCGTGCAGCTGTTGCTAACTGAATTCGACTTCAAGGCGTCTACTTCACCGGTGGTTCTTTGAACCCGGCCCGTTCCCTTGGCCCGGCTGTCGTCATCCACAGCTTCCCTGGCTATTTTTGGATCTACTGGCTCGGGCCGGTCCTTGGGTCACTGCTGGCGTGCGGTTTCTATATCGTCCTCAAGTACCTCCGGTGGAAGGAGTGTAATCCTGGTCAGGATTGGTAAGTCCCGACTCCCAACTCCTGAGGACGACTTTCGAGCCATCGCGATCGGGAGACAGGCAGGGCAGCTGACTGTAATTGACAGGGATGACACCGAGAAGCTCAGGTCTGAAAAGCACTTCCACGACAAAGAAAGCCCGTTCACCAACGGTGCGACCAACGGTGCGACCAACGGAGCGACCAACGGGGACCATCCGACAGGGGTGCGGAACGACTCAGCTGTTGAGCCGACCGAGCAAGCCTGATGTCTAGCGGATGCAGCGAGGCATGGAAGCTAGCGATGCAGAGCAATAAACTATTACTAAGTGAAGGTGATGCAGGGGCGCACTGGAATGAATGAGTTTTATTCGCAAGCCCAAGCAATGGCAATGATGTGGCATTTCAATAATTGCCAACTTTGGTCTTAACGAAAAGAAGGGGGAAAAAAGGAGGTGGCAGGGTTGCTGTGCTGTGCCAGCGAGCGAATACGGGAGGGTAGCGTGTGCATGACTGACCTTTGGACCCAATCCAGTTATCCCCTTTCTACACCGCTACCTACCCGGTAACCTCTCCTCGCTCACACACGTGGCAGGAGAGAAACGCTCGGAGTCTCGGTGGTCCAGGGTCGGACAATGATGATTAATAGCTCTGAAGTTATCTTTAGATACTCTCCAAACAACGAGTTACGAATTACACCAGTGTCCTTGGTCTACTTAAAAAGTAGCCCTGACATCGACATGGAGTCCACCGCCAAATAAAACCCCCCTCATGTGTTGACCTCGTGAAGTGAACACGATGAGAAACACGTCTTTCGAGCCAAATCCTTACTACTGAGGATCACAATACCCAAACTCCGACTGACAGCCCACAATATACGGGCAAAACTGATCGCCGTCGCCGCAGAAGCCAAACTGGCTGCAGCACCGCCCAAAGTTCGAACCCAGACAGTTCACGCCGTTGCCGCACTTGCCGTCGGTGCTACTCCGCTGGCCAGCGGGTAGCGTAAAGGTGGGCCTGGCCGAGGTGGTGGTGGTGGTGCTCGTGGTCGTCGTCTTCGTGCTCGCCGGTGTGGTGCTGGTGGAGGTGCTGGTGGAGGTGCTGGTGGAGGTGCTGGTGGTAGTAGTGCTCGTAGTCGTTGGCCCGCCGGGGATGGTGGTGACGTTGGTCGCTGGTTGGCCGGGGATGCCGGGCACGCCGAGACAGGCACCGAACTCACTTCGGCAACCGGCGCCGCAAAATTCCATCGAAGAGCCACACCAAAAGAACTGGGAGCAGCAGGGGCCAAAGTTGGGGTTTCCAATGCACATGGTGCTGTTGCCGCACATCCCGTTGGTCGTGACCTGGAGGGAACCAGTGGGGATAGAGATGGACGTTGTCGAAGTGCTGGTTGTCTTGCTGGTTGTGGTGGTGGTGGGCGGCTGCGTGGTGCTGGTCGTGCTGGTCGTGCTGGTCGTGCTGGTCGTGCTGGTCGTGCTCGTGGTGCTCGTGGTGCTCGTGGTGCTCGTGGTGCTGGTGGTCGGACGAACCGTGGTAGACGTGGTCGTCGGCTGGACCACCCTTGGCCATCCACAGGTGCCATATTGCGGCTGGCAGTCGAACAGCGGGTGGCAATGGTCGACCGAGTCACCACAAAAACCGTAGCTCGAGCAGCACAGATCTCCAGGGCACTTTCCAACCCCAGACCCGCATTGAGGGTTGTCCTGGCGTAAACCAAGCTTAGAGAAGCTGATGGAAGCGAGGCCTCTGCGATTGGGTCTCGCCAGACGGCGGCGGCCAAGCATCGCGGCCATCTCGCCGTGATCTTGCTCCCCTGCCGGCCTGACGCTCAGCACGCCGGTCCAGCATAGGGCTGCTGCCAGGCCAAAGTAGATTGATCGCATTGTCCCTGACCGCTAGGCCGAGTGAATGTGTGTCTCAACCTGCGCTGTTGCTATCACGAACCGTCGGCGCGGCAGACGAGGATCGACGAGAAGCAAGACGCAGATCTCCGAGAATAAGAGTGGGCGCGGAGTAAGATTTGAAGCTCTTCATACTCGTGGTCGTGCTACATCAGGTAATATTAACAAGAATAGCGAGGCAATTAAGGAATGCCTCCTCCCACAAGTCCGGCTGCCGGCGGTAGATCAGGAGCCCGCAGGATGGGTCGACACCAACAACAAAAGAGGAGATGACCATGTTGGCAATGCTGTCCTTGGATTAATCTAGGAAACCAAAGGGGTGACAGCGAGCACTATCCGGAGCATTGCGCTGATATAGCAAAAGGAATCAAGAATGAGGCTAAATAACAGGCTGCCGATTTTACCGAGTTTTTGTGAGCCTCTGCAGGAACCGCGGGAGTTGTGCCGTGTCCCTGCGATCAAAATCCACCTTGGCGGTAGCCCATCGACATGCCATACATTGATAATTCAGTGACGGGCTTCTCGGCATTCGAACATGGGCTTCGGCATGGGCCGGTGTTGGGCCCAAGACGAGATACAGCGGCTTGACGCTTGTGATTAGGGGGCAAGGTCTAAGTCGCAATGTCGACTGTCACACCGTTACATCACGTCTCCGACAGGCTCGCTTCGATGCAGAAGGCCGTGGAGGTTCGGGAAATAGTTTCTAGAAGCGTTGGTAGGGTCACCTTCAGAGCCCAATAAGGCATGGGCAATCATGGGGTGCGACCTAAACGGCTTTGATGATTGATGACGTGGTTATGAACTTATCCACTGTTCCCTTCCCTATCAGAGTGGGATGGTGCTGATTGCCTCGTTATCAAGCCCCTGGGCAACACTGCCGCGGGGCCAAACTCACTTCCCGAATCATGACATGAGGACTGGGGATTGGGAAGAATGGACAAGACCACTAGCAGCTGCGCTCTTGGTACCCCATGCCAACAACCGGGTCAATCTCAGCACTACACAGGTATCCATCCGGTCAATCACGACAGCCTCAACGGGGATGAAGCCCCCGAGAGGGTACAATCCCGCCATAAGGCTATTCGCTTCCTCCCGACTTATCCGCCGGTAACCCTTTTTCGCCCCTCCCCCCTCCTTTCCTGTGCTGTCCCTTTTGTTAGCTAACGGCAGGTCTGCTTCGTCACCACCTCTATACCCTCATATCTTATCTTCAGATAACAATTCTACGGCAGCTCAGTCACCGTTTAAGCAAGCGGCCCACTTCATCGGTGAAGGGTAGAGGTTCTTGGTCCAAGTTCGAGTGGCATCAAGAGCCTCCTGCACCGGGGACCAGCGAGTCACGCTTCCTGTCACCCTCAGCAGACTTTAATGCCCTACAAGTACCTGATGTCAAAAAGAGTTTTCCTCCATCCAAACACCACGCAGCACAGTTCACCAGAATCTTGGTCCACGGTGTTGGAAGACTCTCCGATACAGAGAACCCATGTGCCCCCAAACAGAACATGAAACGCTGATAAAATATGCCGAGAGCTAAACCCACACAACACAAAAATCCACTCAATAGCAGCACCGGGAGTCTTGTGTGGTCCGCTCGCCGCGAGCAGTCTGCCGGGTGTCACCTTGATAACCCAAGGCACTGGGACCCCGTCTGGGGACGAAGGCTTGCAAAAGTTCGTGGCCTGGATATTTCCCAATCGTCTTATCCAGAGGAGTCTGGTCGACGCCAATTGTTATGGATTCCAATTTTTCCAGGGGTTTCCGCTCCGCCAGTGAAGTCAACGTCCAGGAACCTTCACACTATTCACCAGAGGAGCCGCTTCGCTGGTGTCTGCACATGTGCGGACTGAAGTAACTATGCGTGGAGTTTCCAGAACTTCACCCAACCCCCCGCGGGCCCCGCCCCAAATATGATGGAAGGACCCCCAGTTGATAATCCTGTTGGCACGGAGGACCATGGCAGAGGCTGCTTAGTGTAAGCAGTTCATCTTGGGGGCTGGTTTCCCAACCCGGATGCCGTTCCGCCCCCCGGAATTTGGCATCGGTGGGTACCGAGGAGATCAGCTTGCTGACCAACGGTACTCTCCTCAACGTCTTCACGCTGCCTGGTAATGCGGACGTGTCGTATCTGGTCAACAGCGACTCGACTGACCGCCCGCCTGCTGCACTACTTCCCCGACGAGGTGATGAGCCTTGGCGCCTCGCGCCTTCGTTTTGCTTCGTGAGATAAGCTGCCCATCGGCTCGCGCCTCGCAAACCTGGCGCCCATCATGCCCGCGTCCGGTTCGTCTGAACCCGTGCGGGTCACCTTTGATCCCTTGGGGGACTATCTTCTCCCCGTCATGTGCCGCCATTGAGGGCCAACCCAACAAGGCCTTCCTTGTCAAGGACACCTCGGCCAGCGCTCTCAAGGCCCTCGAAGACGAGGACGTCAAGTTTGTGCTGACGGGTGGCCAGGCGACTGGAGCCAGTGCGGCCCACTGACGCTTGTGGCGACCGTGGTGGAGGGGTGATGATTACCGTTAAGATGCCATGTTGGATAAATGTACCATACCTAAATTACCCCACATCGGACTTTGCTTTCCCTTTTCACCCTCTCTCTCCGTTCTTCATCTTTAGACGAGTCAGCTGCATGTCAATGCTTCATGTATCAAAGACTGGGAGTGTTCCATTTGCTACTACCTGATCCTTGGGCGCCTTTAACATGGATACTTGCTAAGTTCCTGTCGCTGTGGGTAGCACAAACTAATGGGAGGAAAGAACTCTTGATTGACCGCGACCACCACTCAATATAAAGTAGCTTCCCTCAAGTCAACCAAGGAAGGATGGACTCCCTCGAAAATTTGCGTGCCTCCTGCCAACATGTTGGAGCGGCGGAATGGGAGGAGCCAACTCCCATCGCTACGCACCAACATGCATGAGGCCATCCCAAGAACTGCCATGCCCAGTCCGAAAAGAAAATCCAGCTGTGAAGTCCACACAATAATAGCGGCCATCAGGACAGATCGTGATCTGAGACGCATGCCTCCCTCCTACTAACCCTCCTGCTAACTG
Organism: Chaetomiaceae sp. PYS4301M; assembly: GCA_023628425.1. Classification (NCBI taxonomy): domain Eukaryota; kingdom Fungi; phylum Ascomycota; class Sordariomycetes; order Sordariales; family Chaetomiaceae; species Chaetomiaceae sp. PYS4301M. The sequence continues at coordinate 69,469 of JAMAKR010000042.1, forward strand.
AGGCATTTCAAGAGACCTGTCGAACCCCCAGACCACCAACTCCTCGGAGGAAACAAAACAACCTCTCTGAGAACCGTGCAATCGGAAAGCCAGAAAGAATGGAGAAAAGTACATGAACTGCAAAGCGGGTGGCGGCAATACCACCGATCCACCGAACACAAATACCAAAATGATGCCTCCCATGGATCCTTCTAGGGTTCGGTCCTCAAGCCATCGGAGGCACATCCCAGTCGCCGACGTACTTCTCGGAGTAAAACTCAGGCATGTCAAACTCGTACTGAACCCTAGCCGCCACAAACTCCCGCTGCATTTCGGTGTTGATCTCCGGCCCAACGAACTTTGCCATCTCCTCCACCTTGTACCAGTCCTCAAATGCCATCTCGTCCTCGGCGGTCTCACACTCCGAGACATAGAGCGGGTGGGGACACCGTTCCATCGGCAGCAGTGCATCACCTCGATAGCCTCGGAGAATCACCTTCTTGAGGTTGGAGAAGCGACCATCAGGTTTGCGACAGGTCGCCGCGAGGGACGCGATATCTTTGCGCGGGATGGCGTAGATGCCCGTGATTTCGAGGGTTATGAGGCTGGATGGCAGGAAGCGGACCAGACGTCGCGGGCCCGCGGGGTGTTTTTGATCATCGCTGTCGTCTTCGTTGTCAGCGTCAGTGTTGGGGTCGCCGAGAAGCACGCGCGGGTAAAGGGAGGGGAAGTAGATCGTATCAGCGCTGACGGAGAGGTGACGGAGGGATGTGAAGTCCGCCAGAGTCTCGGCAGTCCCAAACTCCAAGGGGATGTTTTTGGGGCTGGAGCTGAAGAGGGCCGATTCCGACGTATCGATGTGGAGTGTCTCGAGAGTGGCGGCGAAGTTGTATTGTGTGAGGAGGTCGATGATACGTCGGCCTTGGACGTCTTCGCCGAACCTTGGTGGCTGGCTGGCCTGTGTTCTGGCGCGGATCGTAAAGCGAAAGTGCTTCAGGTTCTTGGGGTCGCAGCACAGAAGGATGTCGCGCAGGGTAGAGTCGCTCGTGGAGGTCAGGTTGAGGACAGTGAGCCCCGCGAGGGAAGGGCGACATGCCAGGACTTTATTGGAGGAGAGAATATTATGGCCGCCGCAGAGCTCAAGCTTGCCAATGTTGGGCAGCCGTGAGAGAAGACCGGCACACTTGGATATGTCGACCACGCAGTGGCCCGTGGTGATGTTGGGGTTCTCGTTGCTCGTATCGAGGTGCAGATCTTTCACCTCGGGAAACACGCCAGGGTCGATGGAATTGGCTGGCGAGAGGAGGGCCTGCTTGACTTTGATCTTGGATCCCGGTTTCAACTCGGGAAAGAGGGCAAGCGGCCACTCGCTCAGTATGGCGATGGACCTGATATTTTTGGCCAGCTTGAAGAGAATTAAGGCGTTGAGCCGGGCGTTGGTGATAGAATCCTGGAGCAGAATGGGATGTTAGCCCAGATTCCACCGTCTGATGGGAGCAACCGCAAAATTCCCTACGTGCCAACTTGAAGGTCAAGGCCTCAGAAGAACGTACCACTGCCACATGAGCATCACCGCCAGCCAACGTCGGCAGATTGTCGTCATTGGTTCTCGAGAAGATGTCGCTGGTGCGGGGGTTGGGGAATGGAGAGTCCTCAATAGGCGGCAGGTGCTGAAATGGGGCTAACAACTGCTGCTCGCCGTCGGCGCCCAGGAAATCCGAGTTGGCGCCGAGCTGCGGCGCGATCAATGACTTGAGCGCCTCTCCATGATGAGTAGTTGCCAGCTCCCGAACCATGCCGCGTTGCTCGCTGCCTTTGTCGCGGTTGCCCAGGCGGACCACAAAGATATGGGCCGCAAAGGCCGGCTGCTCGACGAGGGTCCGGGCAAGCAGTGGGAGCGAGTCTCTGCGCCCACAGAAGACGTGGAAACGGACGAGCTGGGCTCGCCGGCCGAGTCGCACATTGACTCGGGTCAGGGCAATTAGAGTACCGAAGTACCCTGCCCCCCAAAAACTGTCGGGCAGCTCGAAGCCATCCACACAATCCTCCCCGGCGCAGTGCGGGCAGAACTGCGAGCAGATCTGCGCCAACACCACGTCGGGGAGCCCGAGAAGCCCCCGACTCTGTGCCATCCTTGGTGGATGGCGCAAACCAAAAAAAGACGAAGCGCAGCGGCGGCGCGGAACGGAGAGGAGGGCAGAGGGCGACGGGCACCAAACGAGACGAAGAGGGCGAGGCGAGGAGAGGGGAGAAAAGGCGAGGAGGGGAGAGAGTGGCGCGCACCAAACAAGGCGGAGAAGGCAGAAGGGCAGGAAGGGCAGGAAAAAAGAGGGAGATGAGTGGTGGGGTTGAGAAAGAATCTGGGGAAGAGTGCGGATCTTGGGGTGATTTTTATAACCAGGAACAGTAGGCCCGGCTTGCGGGATCAACCAGCAAAGCGGGTCTTGCGAATTCTAGGCCAACAATAATAATTTTCAGAAGATAAATTATTGTCGCATTGTACCGTCGTGTTTCTCGACGTTGCACAAGATTCGTCCGAATTTGGCAAGTATCCCGGGGGATCTCGGGGGCTGATCCCGGGCTTCCCGCCGGTGGTCGTTTGGCTTCGGCCCCACCATTCCCGGCCCCACCCCGGAGTCTCACGGCGATCCTGCCCGGACTCACAGCGACGACCTCTTGCTTGTCGATTCAATTCTGGGCCTGGTTGAACACTTGATGGAACTACTGGAGACCTGTCAACGTAGCTTCCGCCCATCACGATATGTGAACTGACTATACGCTGGCAAAATCACCTTGGGAATTAAGTCAAGTGATACGTAGAACGATGAGGTGTTTGGCCGCATGAGAACTGGTAAATGTGTTTGGTTGGTTTGCAGCGCACCATCAGAGCCCCAAATCCTACATGTACGGAATACATGTGCAGGTTTCCTTGTCAAAGTCAACACGACCCTTTACTTTTGTGCTCACATCCCTTCTACGATCGCGCAAAACAATGGCAAAGGCAACATTAAACGAGATATTAAGAAATTAACATAAAGGTGAGTTTCTGGTTATTATTGATGTGTTTTTATGGATCTTTGAAGGGTTGACCGATTGCAAGAGATGGAGCTGCAATGAGCACAATTAATGGCAAGTACGGAGTATAAACTAACCTTGTTGGGTAGAACCGAATGGCCTGAAGAGTGATGTTAATAATCCAGGTCGGTAACTACCCATCCCAGCTTTCTCACTGAATTGTTGTACAATGACAACAGATATATGGAAACCCTCACCGTTTCTTTGGGTCATGCAAGGTCAACTTGGATTCTTGGCCCCCACAGATGAGCCCCACTGCGGGCCTGGAGAAGCCTGACGCATGCATGCCAACCTTTAAGCAGCTCCATTGTCAGTCAGCGGGGTGTTTTTGGCTCCCGCACAAACGGCACCTTCGAACGCTCTCCTCTTCGTTCAACTGACAGCCTTCATCTTGTTACGAGAGGTTGCGTACAAGTGGCCGTTGGAAGGAAGGAATACCTGAAACTTTGCCGGGTCTCTCGTCTCAGTTCATTTGAGGTCAACAGAAGAACAAAGTGGCATACGGAATTGAGAAGTATTTCTCAGCGGACCCGACCAAGCCGGCGAGATGCATCAACTTCGCGCCCGCACCAGCACCCGTAACCCCAGGCGCCCTATCTCAAGCTGTATCCCTTGCTATACCCGGAAACAGAAAGTACGTCTTCTTGGCTGGTTGACAGATGATGGCACCGAGCTAACCTTCAGGTTGATTGACCACAGTGCAACCGCCAATATCCGTGTAACCACTGCACTCGCCGCCGTCGAACAGAGGACTGCGTCTTTGACTCGGCATCAAACCCATTGGGTCCATCTCCCCGAGCGGCGCAGGAGGAGGACCTGATGGCCTCAGCCAACGAGGGTCGGGATCTTGAGTGTCCTCTGAATGAGGTTGATGTCGGCGGAGCTCGAGCAGGCACAAACATGATGGGCATTCCAAATCCCTCGCCTCTTGTCGAGTCCTTTGGATACTCTGAACACAGCAGCAATAATATTATGGCGTTACTCAAGAACGTAAGTTCCAGTCTTGTTGCAATTCATCATAAATGATATCTTGACTACATTGGCCTTCCGCACTTGCCTTTATACCCTACGTTGCCTCGCTATCCAGTCTTTTCTTATGCGGGGCCGCTGAATCCCGTCTGCCTACAGCTGAATGTGAGCACTGCTCGTGTTTCTGTGAGACCCAAGAGTGATACACCTCCCTCTCTCCTCGAGCTACTTGAGAAAGCCAAGCGGGAGTTGGAACGTATGCCCCAGCGGGCGGTGCTTGACTTTCTCGTGGAATATCACGTCCAGGAACTGAATTGGTAAGGACCTCGCTCCGACTCAATCCCCATGCACCACAGAGAAGAGCTGACGGTTGTGGGCAGGATGAAACAAATCATTCATGGCGCCACCTTCCTGTCTCGCTATAGGGAATGGCGAGCTATTAGAAATGACGGTCTCTCCGCCGCCGACGTCGAATTCGCCATCCTTATCCTTCGAATATGTGCCTACGCGGCCCAGTTCCTTCCGTCTCCCACAGAAAATCTTGATACCATACGCGGGCAGTCCTTGAGCGATATCCGCCGCATATCTACCGAGGTTGCCGACAATCTCGCCAATATCTGTTGCATTCTTGATCCCACCGGGTCTTTGGTTCGCGTCCAGCACATCATGTATGATGCCTTGAAGGCGTCTTGCGAGGGGAGGACAGACCGGTTTTGGGACGGCATCATGTCTGCCGGCAGGGCGGCGCTCAAGGCAGGCATACACGGTGACGCCTGCGCTCCTGGATACTACGGGGACCAGAGGCTCGAAGGCGAGCTTAAACGCATGTCATTTTACAGTCTCTGTGTCTTGGACTGGTGAGGTTCCAAAACCTTCGTCCCTTACCTCAGGTGTTTTAGTTCTAGAATGCCGCTTCGCTGACACATCCCGTCTTGTAACCAGTCACCTGTCCCGGCAACTTGATCGATTCCCTATTTTACCCAACGACCTGCTGCTGTCAGAGCCCACTCTTCCAGCGCCCGCTGTTCTGAAACCAAACGGGCTGCACGCTACTGACCCTGCCATGCCGGATCCGTTCATGGAGCGTCTTTTTCAGGTCCGGCTCGGCATGTTCTGGAGAGGTCAGAAGCATTCGAGGGAGCCAGCGACGCTGTATGATCCGACTCAAGGCGAACTGAGATACGAGAAGTTTGCCGCCGAGTATCTGCCCACTTTACCTGCAGTCTTTGCCCTCGTGCCAGATACGAAATGGGACATCCGACTACCGAAACTTGCCATGCAGCGGCAGCTCCTGCACATCGCCGTCTTTGACTCAATCTGCTGGAACTTTCGTCCCCTGCTGATCCTCACACCGGACCAGGTCTCAGCTCTACCCGCCTACAAGAGAGTGCTCCTGCAGTCTCAAAAGAGGCGGATATGCATGGCAGCCCTCAAAGAGCTCGAGGCCGTCTCGGTACTGCATTCGCTTTTCGGCGGCTCCCACACCCGTTTTGCCGCTATCATCTTCAACACCTTTGAGGCCGCCGTCGTACTGCTGTGTCTCTCCTCGCACCCGGACTTCCCCTTCGACTCTGGCGACCCGGACAACAACGAGATCTTGGGCCTGCGGGTTGCCAACGTTACGCGGTCAAGAGTGATTGAGGCGGCTGAAGAGGCCTTTTCCCGGCTTCAGGTGCTTGCTGAGGTCAGCGAAATGGCCGCCTCGGGAGCCGAAATTGTGGCCGAGCTGTTTGCCAACTTGAAGACGGCGACTCCAACCCCCGGACGTGCATCTTATCACCAAGAGGGCATTCCTCTTGATCTCACATCAGCTCTTAATGCGGTATGGATCCCCGAGGGATCTGAAGTTGAAACTGGATTTTGGGTTCCCTCTGGACTCGAATCCGGAGTTCTCGACGGCGCCGTCGTCAACTCGAGTGCTTCAACGACTGGGCTGACTACCGCTGCTTTCGGACCGGAGGACTTTACCTGGTATTTCGAATCCCAGTCACACGGTAGTGGCCTCTTTGGCTCATGAACCAAGGGCCCTGGCTCCCGGCAATCTCGGACACTGGTCCATTTGCATTCCGTCCCCAAACAGGCCATCCATCTGTGCTACTCCTTTCTATCTACAGTAGCAGAAGAGGAAGAGAAAATGAAAGTGGAAACAGAAAAGGATGAGGAGTAGGTGACGGTGGTGGTACATGTAGTGTTATTGGGAAGAGCAGAAAAAGCCCAGCGGATACCATCAACCAAACAATCTTTCCCTCCGCATGAGCAAAGCGCTGATGATGCTAATAATCCCCGCGAAGAGTGGTATGAGAAATGCCTGCCGCATCGCAGAGACTACGGCATGGGTGATTGAAGCTCGTTCCTGGCCGGTTAGCGACTCAAACAACGCACTCTGGGCTCCCGCTACCATGCTCCTAATCTCGGATTGTGTGTAGCCCTGGCCTGTGAGGGCAGAGCTCAGGTTGTGAACTGCCGCAGATTGGAACACTTGGCCGGCGACCGCCAGACATATGACCGTTGCACCGATTTGTGCGACGCTCTGCAAGTTGACTGGGTTTTGCCAGAATAGTTAGCATGGTTACTGGTAACTACCCAGGTATCTCGCTTTTCTGCTCAGAGAGAAGATACATACTCGCGCCGAAGACGTCCTCGGGCTTTGGAACCTTGAGGCTCCCTACCGCATATCCCAACTGCATGGTGATGCCACTTCCCACCCCCATCAGGATGCTGAAGCCGTACATCTGAGCTGTTGAGGTCGACGGCGAGAGAGAGGCAAAAAATAGCGAGGCTGCCATAGTTATGATGACGCCGGAAATGAGGCAGACTGGCATGTAGTACTTGATCTTGGGCAGGGCCCAGCCCGTAAGGAGGTTGAACGTGATGAGAAAAAGAAGATAAGGGAGTAGACGGACTGCCGCCATGAGCGAGTCGTCGTTCCGTGTAAACTGGAAGTAGACCGGAATGTAGAAGGCGGTGAAGAACATGGCCGCGTTGGCGCATGATGTTGTAATGTAGAGCAGCACCTGAGTGCGGGACCGGAGAAGGAGGCCTGGAAAACACCTGTTATTGGGGGTTGTCAGAATGCAAAGATATTGCTGCACAATGTATGAGACGAGTAGGACGCCAAAGAGAACGAAAAATGCGATGGACCGGCCGTCGTCCCAAGCCCACTCGCCACCAGCGGATATGAAACTCATGGCGAACAAGACCCATAGGGCTGCGCTAAGCACAAACCCGAGGTAATCCAACGATGCCGCTCTCTCCCGGAGGGACTTTCCCGGTGCTGGATCAATCGACGGCAGGCAGAGCAAGTAGATGGGAGCGGTGAGAGCGCCGATGACGAGGTTGATGTAGAATCCCCATCTCCATGTCGCCGAGGAGACGGAAAAACCACCGCCAACAACGGGTCCAAGAATTGCCCCCATGCCCCACACAAAACCCGTGCCAGTCAGATAAATGCTCCGTTCCCGGCGCGTTGTCATGGCTGCGAAATGGTTCAGGCCGCCAAGGTAGATGCCGGCGCCCCCCGCGCCGGCAAACACACGACCGACAATCAAGGCGTTCATCGTGGGGGCTGCTCCGCAAAGAGCAGAGCCGGCCTGAAACAGAACGATACCGGCTATGTAGAGCCACTTCATGTTGAAAACCGTGAAGAGGAAGCCGTATGGGAGAATGACGGCGACAGATCCGAGGGGGAAACCCGCGCCGATCCAGGAGAGTTGGGCCACGTCGGAAAATGTCCCAATCACGGCACCCTGAACATCAGCTGCAATGGTTGTGTCGAGACCGTACATAAGCGCCGTGAGGTAGAGAGCGAGACAAATGAGGAACCAGCGGATGCCCTTGATCTCGCGCACGTCGGCCGTGTCCTCTGGCGCTTGTTGCAGCTTCTCGTCCCCATCGTGCTGCCCGCCTCCCGTAATGTTTGTGGAATGTGCCGTAGTCTTTCTGTCCTGACTGGAGGAAGACATGTTGTCTGAAGAACCCGCGGTCATGGAGTTGTTTGCAGGCACCTCGGTCATCGTTGCTCGATTGGTGGGGTCCGTTTGCGTGACGGGGTGGAGAGGGCTTCGACGAATCTGAATTAGGTAGAGAGGAATGATCAACCTTGGCCTCAACAAAGTATTGGGGCTTTACCAACGAGACTAAAGCTTGGTGGGAACTAAGGGCAACCTGAAAATACTGGATCGTCAGAGTCCGGTGTCGCCAGGTTCGCAATGATATGATATGAGACTGCACTTTGCCTTGGAAGAGGTTGGGATTCATGATGCGTACCAGAGCAATCGCGCCTAAAATGCTTGGGGGGAGTTCTTGCAATTGCGTTCTGGGATTATGGGCAGAATTGGAGTCGTCGGCGAGAGTTCTCAACGTTGAGGTGACCCCAGATTGTATTAATTAGTTCCACTGCGTGCGGTTCGTCCTCTGCATTGATATATATGCCAGGCAGGATTGGGCACCTCGTCTTCATGGACTGAGAGATCTGTGGGTCGCCAAAAAGAAACACAGATCAACTCGATTTTTAATCTTTTCTCCCCAAAGGTGATCCCGTATGCGGTTCTCGTCGCATTGCTTTCAAATCAGCCCGCTTCCCCGAGTCCTCGGCCGGTATTTTTCGGCCGACTGTCTCGTTTTCGGCCGGTATTTTTCGGGTAATCGTCGAGGCCGCAATACAGACTTGCAAAGTGAGCTGTAAATGTAGTATGTAAGCAAATCCGCGAACAAGGAATTTGGTGGAATGGAGTGATTGGAAAGCTTGTCAGCGCTGCCGATTGACCACAATAGGTAGTATCATTGCTTGTTTTCCTTTTTTGGGATTCTCTTGCGAGGATCCTGAAGTTCGCAACCTGAATTAGGCCGCCCCAGCCTGTCAGCGATCCGGTTTCCGCAATGGGGGAGCGGCGATGAGGGCTGGTGAGCCCGTGCCAAAGCGCGGAGTAAAAAAATACCGGCGGACGGATTTGGCTGGAATCCCGATCAGAGTTAAACCACCAGTGTCTCGAAATTCCTGCGATATCTGCCACACGCTAACGCGCGGCTGCGGCTGCAACGCGACAGATCCACCAATCCATTTATTGCGAACGTCATCCTAAACAAGCGGCTTGCTCGCTTCCAAGGAAACATTGGCCTCTCTCCCCCAGCAAGACCAGACTAGTGGTGATCTGCAGTTGCCTTGTCTGACCTGATTCTAACTTCTACGTTCACTGTTTCGAAGTACTCTACCAAAAAAAAGTAATGGACGAGATCCCTTCCTCAGCGGCGAACGGAGGCAGTTGAAAGAGGAAACTGACACCGACAGGCAAAACGGACAAGCCACTCCGTGCCGAAAGCATCTCTGCGGTAGGTGAGCGGTCTTTTTGCAAGATACATGGAGCATCATGTTGGAAACTTCGAGGACAGTCCGTGGTCGAGAAGTCTATATAACGGTCCGCCCCTTTGCGCAACTCTGATCAGATCAGGTCTCCAAGCAACACACACAACAGCCCTGCAATATACCACTGTACCAACTTCAATTTGTTTGCCCAAAACCACTCGGCCGCTGCCCATCATTAAAATGAAGCTCTCGCTGGCTGTTTTCGCTACCACGCTCCTGGGTAAGGTCGCAGACACAACTGGAGGAACCAAACAAACCACAGAATCTAACATGGCTATAGGTGTCCAGGGCTGCTACCTGACTGCCCACTCCTCCACCGTTGGTAACTTTGCTGTCCAGCACTCGGAGCCCAAGGGTATGAAAAGCTCTAGTCTTCGGCTTCAGAACAAGCGCTAACCTCGAGAACTTCAAGATCATGGTGGAGCTGTGCAGAATGTGACTTGGTCGCATGGTGGATGCACCATCAAGGGCCAGCTGCTGGATGGCTGCACTGTCCGGGTCTCCAGCGCCACGGGTTGTGGATCAGGTATGAAGTCATCGCGGTTGGATAGGCCAGGATTTCCAGCTGACGAGTCTTTGCAGTCTCATTCACCATTGCCCACGCGGGGTAAGCGGGCTGTTGTCCCAGACTGCACCCATGCTCTTCATCCAAAAGCCCCAAACTAGATAACTAGGGGTCTTGCCTCTTGTGGGGAATCTGACTCGTCTTGGTCGAGATGGTTGGAAATAGGGATAGCCGTTAAGTTCTAGATAGGTTCTGACATCTTAGTTGCAAATAAGAATAAGATGCCTAAATCCCTGAAAAAAGTCTGCCAAGCCTTCTTCTCCGTGGTCAGAGCCTGATTTCCGTCAAACTACAAAGATAGAAACTCTGGATCTAATATACATCAAGGTCCGCTGGCTCAATGGCAGAGCGTCTGACTACGATTACTGTGTGATCAGGAGGTTCCAGGTTCGACCCCTGGGTGGATCGTTTGATTTTTCTTTAGCATTTGTTTTTCTTTTTTCCCTTTTTTTTGCCAGGGCGTCTGACTACCAGTCAGGAGATTCCAGGTTCGATGCCTGCGTGAATTGATGCTTTTTGGCGAGACCTCGACTTGCTGCGTCTCTTTTTCAGTCCTACCTCCTTTATCCTAGCTCATTTGTAGGTACAAAGGAAACACCTTAGATGTTAATGAGATGTGTAATGCAATAAAACGTTATGGTTCTTGCGGGTTATGGACTTTATTGCCCTCGATGTTAAAGTCTTTGACTAGGTTATAAGATACCTTTGGGAGTAGGAAGGGCGACGACAGAGCTACAAGTGGCTTAATTAGCATTGAAGAACAGGGACTTGGTCTTCTTTGCAGGTAACTAAGAACTTAGAAGGGATCTTGAGCAGTTACCAAAGTTGCAAATGGTAGTTACGGTATGGACATTCGAAGACGAACTGGAATCTTCCCAGTTGGAGGCTAGGAAGTCGCTAACCTTGGAACTTGTGGTGCTAACTTAACTGAACCCAACCTGGCCACCTACCTATTGAAATGGTGTCATGAGGCGAGTTGGGGCGAACGTGGGGATCTTCCTAAAGGAGATAATCTTTAAAACCTTATGACAAGATAGAGAAATTGCTCCTTCCTTTGATAATGCACATCACAACTCATTTCAAGGCATTGATGCCCACGATGCTCAAGAAGACCTCGATGCTCAATATCCGGACTCTTAGTCCAACCGCTATTAATTACTTGTATGCGACTATTACGAGGCCTTGGACATTTCCTCGTCCAGACTTTCCTCCTCTTCAGCCACCGCTGTGTTGTACAACTTTCCAAAAGCGGACCCTGGCGTTTCGAGCAGGCTGTATGGACTGTCGAATTCGACGAGCCTTCCAGCATCCAAGACAGCCACTTTATCAAAATCCATGATGGTGTCGATTCTGTGTGCCACAGCAATGATGGTGTGACTGGCAAACTTTTTGCGGATCAACCGCTGCATCATCTCTTCTGTCTTGGTGTCGATACTAGGGCAGGAAGAAGAAATGACCGTCAGCGAGATTGAAGAAAGGAAATACGGAAGCCCGCTTACCTGCTAGTGGCCTCGTCCAGAATCAGGATTGTGCTGTGCCGGAGCATGGCACGAGCGAGGCAGAACAACTGCTTCTGCCCAACGGACAGGTTCAGCGAGTCGATGTCCGCATCCAAGCCGCCGTTCTTTTCGACCGTTTCCATCACTTGCACACATTGGAGAGCAGCTGTAATCTCCTCATCCGATGCTTCTCCTGTTGGACTCGCATTAAGTCGGACCGAGCCCTTGAGAAGAAACGGATGTTGCGGCACAGCAACAATCCGGCTCCGGACTTCTTGCCGCGGGAGCGTCGAGATATCCATCCCGTCAACGCTAATGGAGCCGCCTTGTAAATCCAAGAGGCGGAAGAGGGTCATGATGAGAGACGTCTTGCCACTACCAGTCCTCCCACAGACTCCAATCTTCTCCCCGGCTTTGACCGAGATGGAGACATCCTTCAAAATCAAATCATCTCGGCTGTTGAAAAAAATTAGTGTCACAGTAGCGACGGTCAAAGCAGAGCATTGTTGTGTTTGAGAGTGTGCGAAAACCTACGTGTATGCAGCAAACAGATTCTTGAACTCGATTGCGCCCGTTGCTGGCCAACCAGCCGGAGGGGTGTCCTTCTCCTCGGGTTTGTCCTCCGGAACCGCAGTCTCGGTGAAGGTCTTGATGCGGGCAACAGAGCCAATGTGCGTCTCCAAGGTCGTCCAAAAGGTGACAAGCAGCTTAATGTTCTGGCTGAACTGGATCACGTTAAGGAGCGCGAGACCGACACCGCCGGCCGCGATGGTGCCGCGGAGCTCAACCAGTAATACCACCAGCAGCACAGCAATGGCTGCAACAACAAGATCCAAGACAAGTGTTAACCAACGCTGGACGGCAAACAGGAGGTAGAACGGACGTTGTGAACGGTCCAGGAGTTTGTGGTTCCTGTCATTCAGCGCGTCCTGCCACCCGAAGGCGCGGATCGTGGCCAGGCCGCTGAGGGATTCCTCGAATAACGAGTAGAGAGGCGCCTTGGTCTCGAGATCCATCAAACGAAGTTGCCGCGACGTTCGCAAGTACACCTTTTGGATGAGATACAGGGAGAGCAACACAATGGGAAACGAGATAGCCGCGTAAACGGACCCGTAGCCAATGAGGGCCATCTGGGCAAGGCAGAGGACGAATGCTGATGGGAATGAGTCAATGGCCAACCAACCAACGCAGGGGAGAGGGAGACATACTTGTAAAGGTGTTGAGTGCCGCAGCGGGCAACTCCATGTCTATCAGCTGCAAGTCCTGGCTGAAGCGGTTCAGGGTTTCACCAGAATCCGTGGTGGCGAAGAATGACAAAGGCGCGCTGAGCACTGTTTTGAGCAGTGAGAGATGGAACTTCTCTCCGGATATGGGCACCATCGTAATGATCATTTGCCTGTGTTTTGAAGGGTTGGTGAGTTGTGGAACACGGCACATTTAGGGCATGAGGCAAACGCTTACCAGCAGCTGATAAACAAACACACAATGCCGACAGCACCAAGCATGGCATATATTCCAAGCCAGTACCCCAATTTGCCGTTGGGGTCAGACTCGTTGTAGGCAGCCCACCATTGGACCCAGATGGCTGTTGAAGAAACTCGGTCAGCAACACCATCATTAGGGTTAGGGAAGAGACAGGCATATCGGAGGGGCAGGACCTTGACCTACTTGGGAATGATATGCAGACAACAAAACCAACAATCGCAATCACAAACCTCAGGCTCGCCCGCCAACCCACAGACTTGATGTAGTAGAAGTATATTTGCACGTCGCCTGTTCGCCGGCTCTTGCCGTCCTCTGCACTTCCTGGATATGCGGTTTCGCTTGATGTGAGGGACGCACCGGAATCTGTCTCTTTTGGCTGAGCGGTGGCAGTTGCCTCTTGCTCCTTGTCGAGCGAAAGCCGGAGTATTTGGTCGTCGCTCTCGGGAGCATAAGTCCAGTCAGCGCGCGGTAGCGAAAAGGACGAGACGTAGCCCCCAGCTTCATTGAGGTGGGTAAACGTGCCCTGGGCGTCGACTTTCCCATTGGGGCTCACACATATGATGTGATCCACGTATGGGAGACGTTTGGCTGATAATGTCAGTAATAGCTCTTGAGATGAGGCTTCAGGAACATTGTCTCAACGTACCTGACGATGATACGATTAGCACAGTAGAACGCAGTTCACGAAGGATCCCGTCCCTGCCAAGGAGACTGTGGAATACGTGGTTCTCGGTAGAGTTGTCCAACCCGCTGAGCACATCATCCAGGATCAAGATCTCTCGACGAGCATATATCGCTCGAGCCAATGCCTATGACGTGTCAATAAACATAAATGTTGGTACCCAAAACAGGGGAGATGTAGTGGAAGACAAGTCTCACAATACGTTGACTCTGACCCCCACTTAGTGCCACTCCGCCGCTTCCAATGCGCGAGGAATCACCCATGGGCAGTTCCCGGAGGTCCCTGCGCAAGGAGCAGGCATGAACAACACGAGTGTACCACCTCTCATCGTACTCTTCGCAGCCAACAATGGCCTGCCGAACACTGCCATTCATGTGCCAGGGTTCCTGTGCGCAGTATGCAATGCTCCTTGACCCGAGGCGCACTGTGCCTGTTAACACAGGGACTTCACCCAAGATGGCTTGTAGCAAGGTTGATTTGCCGCAGCCAACTGGTCCGACAACCATAGTGATCTTGCGCCTTGGAATGGCCAGAGTGACATCCTTCAGCAGGGGCTCCTTTTCAACATCCCATCCAAAGTTGGCGCCCTCAATTGTGATGGCATCGACAGAGGAGCTGTCGAACTGATGCTTTTCGGTCGAATCCAGATTGTTATGGTTCTCTGTGTCCTTTAGTTCTTCCGAGTCCAAAAACTGCTGGACACGAACAAAGCTCCCGGCTGCGCCGAGAAACGCCGCGAGAGCCATGACCAAAGACGCCAATGGCTCTGAAAGCAGAGCAAAGAGGGACAGCGCTGTGAACACGCGAGCCGTGTCCAAGGTCGAGTCCCCGCTGTCGCGAGCCCGGACTGAAAAGACTGTGAACGTCAAGACAGGCGCGAATACTTGTGTTACATAGGCTGTTTTGGTCAATCAATCAGCAAATACTCTGTTGTACCTGCGATGAATGATCTACGCAACATAAACCACCGATGTTGACGTGGCATGGACTGGATGCTGGACTTACCGAAAACCATGTTCCAAATGATCAACTTGCGAAACTTCTTCGAGATACGCAGTTCATCGACTCGCAGCTTCTGCAGGCTGCCAAGGAGAGTATCCTTCAGGCCGCACATCTTGATGCCCTTCATGGACGCCAGCATTGCCGAGGTGGCAGATATGCGCTTCTCGATGGCCTCAAGCCACATTGCCTGGCGGGACATGATGAAGTTCATGGCAAATATGGACCCCAAAAGGGACACTGTGTGTCGTGTTACTGAATTGCGCAATAATCACTCCGGAGGAAACGTGGAAATGCCAGGGGTTGGACTTACGGATTGACACCGCAACAGGCACGACGCAGGCAACGCCCAACTGCTTTTCGAGAAGATAAATGGCGACGCCAACTTCGATGGCATTCCCCCACATCTCATGCATCGTTTGCCATCCCTGAACAATACGTTCCATGTCGGCACTCATGAGCGTCATGGAGGTGGCAGGGTCAATATCCTTGAGACTGAGGGTGCCTGTCTTGCGGTAGATCATGGAGACAAGACCTGCGCGGACCATGGCGATGGTCCGGTAGGTGCGATGCTGGTATGAACCCATACACACCTATTGTTGTAGAAAGTTAGGAGCGGGTTGCGGGAAACGGGGAGAGTGAATCTATTTCATCAGATGGTGGGACCTCACCGCTATGCCGACATAGACCAAGAAATACGCTCCAATAAGGCCGTAACCCCTCTGTGTCGTCGCGTTGTTGACATCATCCTGGGACAGTGTAATGGCGTGGTTGATGAGAAACGGTTGGCAGAAGGAGAGCGCAGTGAGCCCAGCGCGCGGGGGGATTGTCTGGAGCACCGTCCGCTTTAGGACCCCAACGGACGTCCACATAAGAGAGTATGGCGATTTCTGGACCACTGCTGCTGGTGAGTACTTTTGTGGTGGAAGGAGGAAGAAGGGACATCAACAACAAATGAGAAACGGCAAAAACCATTTGCAAGATGGGGGTTTGTTTAGTAGAAATAATAGAGTGGAAAGGTGGTGCGTGAGAAAGGAGCCCTCGATGATAAAAAGGGGAGAAGGAGGGGAAAGGAGGCTTGTAAGCGGGGGATACAAAGAAAAGCACCTACCTGAACCCCACGCTTCTTGAAACCTCTTGTATGAGTATGTCGCCCCAAGATGCTTGTCCAGCAGGAACAGGTCATCAACCTCCAGCTCGTGGCCGAATCCTTGACGAAAAAGTGGGTTGAGCCACCAGAAGAAGGACCGATTGTAGATGTTGCTGGTGGACTCTGGCGGGTAAGTCTGGAACTTGGGAAGCAGCAAGCGACGCTTGTCCAGGGATTCAAGGAGCAAAACGATCAACTTCACCGCGACGGCGGCGGTGGAGATGTAGGCGATAGCGTGGTCCGCGTCATCTGTGGCACGAAGCCATAGAGTTCTTGCGTGGGCAATATCGAACAAAAAAGTGGCAAGCAGGTATGTGTTGATGACTGAGGAGGGTCGTACGGCGTGGGTGTGTTCTGTGTATGAGAGGAGGCAGGCTGCAAGGGTAGACACAAGGGTCAGGGCAGAAGCGGCCAAAGTTGCTTGTGTTCGAGTGGCGGACGCAGTTCCCCAGAGGATTAATTCACCAAGCTGAAGGGCAGCGAGAACAACCCAGAAGGACTGAGAAAAAAAAGGAGAACTCCTTAGTATCGGATCATCTCAAAAAACTGAGGGCTGAACGAAGAGATGGCCACTTACTATTTTGGTCGTGATAGTAGTAACTGTGCGGCGTTCAGCAGACACCTTCCTTGAGCGCCGCAAGAGATACCATACACGCGGAGGCGTCACAACGAGCAGGAGGCCCGCAGGAACCAAAGTCAGAATTGTTTCCTCAAAGAGCAGCGTGAAGTCAAACCCGCCTCGACACTCACCGGCGTGAGGGCCGAATGAGCTGTCGATAGCAAAGCAAAGAGAAGATGGTTCCGCCATGGTTGCCAATCTGAAGCGAAGAAGCTGTACCACTCGGGAACCAAAGAAAACTCAAAAGCCGGGGGATTGGGGATTTGATCGACGAGTAATTAGGTCGGTATTAAGGCAGGCGGGTATACCACCATGCTCTGCAAAGCGGGCTTGCGGGGATACATATTGAATCTGGCCCAAACAACTGTCAAAATCATTGCTTCCCTGCTCCTTGTTTCCGGGCTTGGGCCCGATAATCCGGGGGAGCAATATTGAAGGTCGGGAGGTTGATTCGCTTCAGCTTGACGATCAGTCCCATCTCCCTGGACGAACGAGAAGACGACGCATCTAGCCGTGTTGGACCCACACTGGGCTTCTCTCGGGACGGATGCAGGCATCCATGTTTGTGCTCGAGTGTTTGCGCAGTTACATACTACAGTACATGGATACACAGAGGTAGCTGGTGAATCGCCTTGCGTCCACATACATGGACCAGCATCAGAGACGGAAACGATACAACACCGGGGCGTTGGTGGCCGTTCCCTTCTTCAGACCGAGACCAAGAATACGATTTTGAAATCCTGATTTGACTGATGAATCTCTTGGGCCGTTGTAACTTCCTGACGGCAACAGTTTGGCGACGTGAGCCACGATAGACCTTGGCAGGGCGATCCCATCCCTATTGCGCGAGAGGGCAGCTTTCTTGTTGAGCATTACATGGTTACCTTATGCGTTCAGTGGTGCATATATATGCAGGCCACCTGGGAATTTTGCTCCGGTGTGTGACCGCAACTTCAGCCGCCTCTGTGGATGGGGCTACGGCAAACTCTGGGGTTGGGTTGGCGTCCCGTTTCGGGGAATCAAGTTGCCGGTCCGCCTGCACGCTGCGGATGGCTATTTCCAAGGTCGTCTCTGACGGAACCTCCCAGCTGGTGCCGTTCGATGGCAGTGTTTGGCAGGCCAAGAATTAGTCGTCCCGCCCGTGGCTGATTGGCCGTTTCATTTGCAGCCCATCCGTCTCCCCAGCTGATCGACAGCGCCGTTGCCCATCGTGTGGTTCCCGGTTAGATAGCCGCTGCAGCTAGCTGAACGGGCCCCCTGCAAGCCTGCAAGGCAAACTTGCCCCCCTGCATGCAAGATTTGACGTCTCGTGTATCCAGGGCCGAAATGCAATACACGTGTTGATCATCCTGCCAAATATCGCAGGCTCGTTGTCGATCTCGTCGGTGCCATCGAGTGATCAGGCCGAGAGTTTATCCAGTTGGTAGGGATATCTTCCAGGATCTTTGACACTACCAAAAATAACACGTCTTCACCGTTTTGCCAGATGGCACCCTCACCAGCGACCTTCCGCAGACGCCAGTGCACGTTTGTTTCATGCAAATTTTTCACCCCCTTTCCGTTCGGGAAGTGAAGGGCTCGGGGCCAAGGAACGAGAAAGAAAAACCAAGGGAAGCTGAAATGCAGAGACCCGGGTTGAGTGTATAAACTGATGATGGGGCGTTTGTGTGGACTCCGGTCAAACGGCCCAAGGTCGCCGCTGGGTCATGACTACCAGGTTTCGGGTACTGTGAGACACAGCTTGAAGTCTAAGTGATCAACACCCCGATCCCCACTCGACTGCATCACGCGTCTACCAATCTACCTTTCTCCTTGACCACACGGTCTCCAGGGCTCTTCATTGGCACGTCCATATTGCGTTCTCTGGGTGTCGAGTCAGGTACAGCCTTGAACGTCCCTTACCAAGGGACTTTGTCTTACCTTACATTTGCGCTCAACCCCTCGGCTTCACGATTCTCTTCCTACATGCCCACTTCCTGTCATTCTCTCACTGCATCTTCTTCCCGCCGCAGGGTGTTCCCTATTATTCGGTGACTTAATCTATTACACACTTCGATCGGTACCTAATCATGAATTCCGCCATCCCTTTCCACGACTGGGAGACGTACCTGAAGGGTTCGACGCCTTGCTGGTTTCCAGGCCTTAGCCGCCCGGTCAAGGACACCACCGCTTGCCCCCGACAGATTGCATCGGCCCGAGTGAACGTCGAACAGGCCGGCAGGCTGCTGGCGCTGTCTGCCTCAGATCCTGGCGAGTTCGGAGCCGTCATCCGGACCGCATGGGCCTTGTTGCTTCGGTGCTACACGGGCCAGGACGATGTGGTTTTCAGCTTCCAACACCCCGAGGGAGATGCTGTCTCCCGCTTCCTCCTGGTTGACTCGGCTCCAATTGCCGGAACTGTGGACCGCGCCAAGGCGGAGCTTCCCGGCGATCTCCCTCCGGTCCCCACCCGGCTGATCCGTTCCGCAGCCTCGGGTCAGCCCCTCTTCGACACGGCGGTCGTTCTGTGGAACATCCGCGGCACATCAACGACGCAGTGTCCTGTTCTGGCGCCGGTACGAAATTTGTTTCATTGCTTGCCCCAACAGATATTTTTTTCGGGGATATGTTGCCCCTGACTCAACCCTAACCCTCGAGTATGCCCAGCTAACACCGAACAGCAGCAGCACAAGCTCCGGCTTTTGGCAAAGCGTGGTGAAACCAGCTTGAGCCTGTTCTTAGAATGGAGCAGCGGGATACTTGGCATGTCGCAGACCCAAGGCGCGCTGGTAGCCAGCACGTTGGACAAAATCTTGTCGGGCATCCTCACAGCCCCTCCTGGCGTCCCCTTGAGCTCGCTGGACTGCTTGAGCCCGGCCAATTTCGATCGTATTTGCGAATGGAATAACAACCATCCAATTCGGCCGGTAGAGCTCTGCATTCATCATGTCATTGCCGACAATGTTCTCCAGAAACCGCACGCTGAGGCTGTCTGCGCCTGGGATGGTGCACTCACTTATCGCGAGCTGGATCTGGCAAGCACTGGGCTTGCAGCCAGGCTTGCGACACTTGGGGTTGGACCCGAAACCTTGGTCCCTCTTTGCCTCGAGAAATCGGTTTGTAATCCCGATCTTACCTCCCTCTCCTCGTCCAACTTCACGCCAGTTAACACAATCTTCAGAAATGGACGCCGATAGCAATGCTCGCTGTATTAAAGGCAGGCGGGGCATTTGTCCCGTTGGATCCGTCCCACCCAACTGACAGACTTCGGAGCCTTTCCCGGTCTGTTGGCGCAAAGCTTATGTTGTGCTCCAGCCACCTCGTCCCGACACTTGCTGGCGTGATAGACACAGTACTACCCGTCGGGGACAGCTGCATCAGCGATCCATCCCCAGCAGCGTCCCAGAGCATCCCATCTGCGTCAAGCTCAAACGCAGCATACGTTATTTTCACATCCGGATCCACCGGCAAGCCCAAGGCAAGTAGACGTGTGGAAACATGCCTCTGATCTGCGTGCATATGTACCGGCTAACATGCCTAACCTCAAACAGGGCACTGTGATCGAGCACCGCGCGTTCTGCTCCAGCGCCCAAGCACATGCTCCGGCACTGAGAATTGACGGTACCTGTCGGGTGCTGCAGTTTGCGGCACACACCTTCGATGCCAGCCTCGTTGAAATACTCACGCCACTCATGGCGGGAGGTTGCGTCTGCATCCCCAGCGAGCATGAGAGGCTCAACGACCTCCCCGGCGCCATCAACCGCATGCGTGTTGACCATGCTGTTCTTACACCCTCCTTCGTCAATTTCCTCACGCCCGCCACCGTGCCCGGCCTGCGGAGGCTGGTGCTGGCTGGCGAGGCCATGTCGCGCTCCCACGTCGCTACGTGGTCCCACATTGAGCTTGTCAATGGCTACGGTCCGGCTGAGAGCTCTGTCGCGGCTGTGGTGAACTCCAGCGTCGGGCCCGAGACGGAGGCCACCGATATCGGCATACCATGCGGAGTGAGAGTCTGGCTTGTGGACCCGGCCGACCACCACCGCCTGGTGCCCGTCGGCTGCGTCGGCGAAATGCTCCTTGAGGGCCCAAGCCTGGCCAGGGAGTATCTCAATGACGTGGCCAAAACAAGAGAGAGCTTTGTCTCGGATCCCGCATGGGCATTGTGCCAAACCTCAGATGAAGGCCTGGACACTCGCCGTTTCTACAAGACGGGTGACTTGGCGAGGTACAACTCAGCCGATGGTTCTCTAAGCTACGTCGGAAGGAAGGACACCCAAGTTAAACTCCATGGACAGCGCATTGAGCTCGGTGAGATTGAGCATCATCTCGCGGTGGACGAAAGCGTTCAGCATGCCCTGGTTCTTCTCCCCAAGACTGGGCCTTTGGCAAATCGTCTCATCACCGTGCTTTCGCTTTCCGATCCTTCACCGGCGCCACCACCTCAGGCTATCGCTAGCAGAAAGGAAACGCATGCTGCGACCCTGGAACTGACCAGAGACCCGCACTTGACCGAACCCATCCTTCAATGCATTCGAGCGCGGATGGGTGAACGACTCCCCGGCTATATGGTGCCGTCGGCATGGATATGCGTCGAGCGCATTCCCATGCTGGCCTCCAAGAAGATGGACCGAAAGAGTGTTGCCACATGGGTAGAAGGGGCCCTCACGACTGAGCAGTGCCAGGAAATTCTCAGGGGCCACCATGCTCGTGACGCAGCGACCTCCTTCAAGGACAGCGAGAATCGCACCCCGCTCACCGAGATTGAAGCCAAACTTCGCGACATCTGGGGTCTGGTTCTAAATTTCCCTCCAGACCAGATCAATCCCAAGGACCACAGTTTCCTCAGTCTCGGCGGGGACTCCATCTCCGCCATGGCCTGTGCAAGTCAGGCCAAAAAGGCCCAGCTGGGGCTAACTGTGCAGGATGTCCTCAAAGCCAAGTCCCTGACGCAACTTGCCGCCGCTGTCAAGCCCATGGTACAGCAAATGGATGAACACAGCATCGCCGAGGAAATTATGGACGACACTCCCTTCGACCTAAGTCCAATTCAACAGCTTCATTTCCAAGTCCGTGGAGCGGCAGAGGGCAATGGACACTTCAACCAAAGCTTCTGTCTGCGTCTTAACCGTCCGGTAGAGAGTCTTGAGGTTCAGAAGGCCATCAAGGCCGTGACGAGGCGACATGCCATGCTCAGGGCTCGCTTCACCCAGGAGGAGGATGGGGAGTGGAGGCAGTTTGTTACCACGGACGTCGAAACATCCTACCGTTTCCGAGCACACACGATACACTCGCGTCCCGAGACCGACGCCGGCATATCCAGTGCCCAGGCTTGCCTGGATCTGCGTCATGGTCCCTTGTTTGCGGCTGAACTCTTCACCCTTCAAGATGAGAGAGAGCAAATCCTGTTTATGACGGCTCATCACCTCGTTGTTGACCTGGTCTCCTGGCGAGTGCTCCTCGAAGAAATTGAGGAGATACTGGAAACCTCTTCCGCTGGCCAGAGCAGCCTTACCAGCTCTCAGCCAATGCTGTTCCGGAAATGGATCACCCTACAGACGGACGACTGCGCAGCCAAGTCTCTCAGCGAGGTCCTTCCCCGCGCTGACCAAATTCCGACACCTGAATTTGCTTATTGGGGGATGCACAACCGGCCAAATTTGTATGGAGATGTGGCCTGCGACGGTTTCGAGCTCGATGTGGCGACCACAGCTACCTTGGTCTCCGAGTGTCACAACCCTTTCCGGACAGATACGGTAGACCTGTTGCTCGCATCACTCATCTGGTCCTTCAAAACCACTTTTACCGACCGTCTTCCCCCTGCCATCTTCAACGAGGGTCACGGTCGTGAGCCGCCTCAGGAGACTATTGACATCGGTCGCACTGTTGGCTGGTTCACGACGCTGTTTCCCATTGCCCTCGCTTCTCCCGCCACATTTGTCGAGGCGTTGGTACAAACCAAAGACCTCCGCCGGCAGACTCCAGGAAATGGGCGTCCGTACTTTGCTGCGAGGTTCCACAACCAGCAGGGTCGTCAAGAATGGGCGACCCAACACAAAGACATGGAGATCTCATTCAATTTCCTTGGCCGCTATCAGCAACTGGAACGCCCTGGTGCCTTGTTTCGGCCGGCGGAAGGTGCCCTCATGGCCGGTGAGGCCCACCCCGGCAGCCCGACTGCTGACTTTGGCCAGTCTGCTCCACGTTTCTCGTTGTTTGAGATATCGGCCGTCATTATACACGGAGCCTTGCGGTTCGGATTTGCCTGGAATGGCGAGATGCTCCACCAGAAACGTGTTCGCGAGTGGGTTGGCAAATGTCGTGCCGTCTTGGCCGAAGCAGCAAATGTGCTGCCAGGACTGCCGCGCAGACTCACATCGAGTGACTTCAAGCTCATTCCAAACCTCATCCCTGAGGACCTTGATATCTTTGAGCGGACTCGACTACTAGAGCTAGTTGGGGGGCGGGACTGGGACGCCATCGAGGACATCTATCCTGCTTCCCCTATCCAGCAAGGTCTGTTGCTCAGCCGGACCAAAGATGGCAACTTTTACGCTGTGCGCCGGGCGTTTCAGATTGAATCGACCCGCAAGGATGGGGCCGCGGTCAGAGTTGGGAGAGTGGTGCAGGCGTGGCAGGAAGTCGTTCAGCACCATGCTCTGCTCCGTACGGTCTTCATCGACGCCATCAGCCAGGCAAGGGCGGGGAGTTACGACCAGGTCGTTCTCAAGCGCGCTGTGCCTCTGGTGGTTGTCCACGAGTTTTGCGGTGGTGAACGCAAAATGCGCGAACTGGTTGAGGCCATTGAACCAATGAAGTACCAGGACGATGCACCGCAGCACCGTTTCTCCGTTTTCCATAGCACTGACAGCATCGTCTGTGTCTTGGAGATGAGCCACGCCATCATGGACGGCGCTTCGATGGATATCATTCTGCGAGATATCAGACGAGCTTACGACGGGTCACTCGGCGCACTGCCAAAGCCGTTGTTTAGCCCCTTTGTGGCGAGCTTGCAACAGCGCAGTCCTGAGGCAGACCTGGCATTTTGGACAAACCACCTCGCAGGCCTCGAGCCATGTCACTTTCCTGTTCTCAATGACGGTGTTGCCGTCCTCGAGTCAGAACGGGACTTATGCACGCTCCGTGTTGAAGTTCCCGACCTGGCAGCACTGCAGGACTTTTGCAGAGGGACAGGGCTCACCCTACCCAATGCGTTCCACGCAGCCTGGGCCTTGACACTGGGGTACTACACCGGAACTGACGACATTTGCTTCGGTTATCTTGTGTCAGGCCGTGATGCTGATGTTGTCGAGGGGTCTGAAGACGCCGTCGGCCCATTTATCAATATGGCCACCCAAAGGGTGAAGCTCAGCGGGCCTGGTGATGGCCAACTCACCCTGTTGCATCTTCTCGAGGCTGTGCAGAAGGACCAGCTGGACTGCATGCCTTATGCTCAGGCCTCGCTGGCTGAGGTACAACATGCGCTCAACCTCCCCGGCGGCATGGCTCTCTTTGACACGTGCGTCTCCTTCCGGCGGCGACAGCCGAAGCAAGACGAAGAGGATGCATCCATCGACTGCAAGGACGTTGGAGCTATCCATGACCCGACCGAGTACCCCGTCTCGTTAAACATTGAGATGGATGACAAGGGAGGCGCCGCCGTTGACCTCGATTACTGGACAGACGCTGTCTCCGCCGCCCAGGCCACACATGTTGCATCAACCTTCCTGCAAGCTCTGACCAACATTGCCGAGCAGGCAGAGACATCCCTCAGCAAGCTCGATGCCGTCCACCCCACAAGCAAGGAGTCTATCTGGGCTTGGAATGCCAACATGCCGGCCCCCACCCCGGACTGCGTGCACTGGGCGGTGGAGAGACAGGTGGCACTCCGTCCACAAGCACAGGCAATTTGTGGATGGGACGCAAGTTTCTCGTATGAGGAGATGAATGCTCTCGCAAACCGTCTGGCCCAGCACTTGCTCGTGTATGGCGTCGGTCCGGAGACACTAGTTCCTGTGTGCTTCGACAAGTCTGCCTGGACGACCATCTCGATGCTCGCCGTGCTCAAGGCCGGCGGAGGAGTGGTGCCCCTTGATGCCACCCACCCAGCTGACGCCCTGGAGAGCAAGGTGGTTGATGCAGGCGCCTGCGTTGTGGTGGCCTCTGAGTCTCGGGCAATGCTGTTTGAGGCTATGGTGCCGTACGTTGTTGCTGTCGGCCCGGAATTGTTGTCTCGGCTCTTGGTAGCAGATGACGAAGAAGACATGAAGTCGGAGGTGACCCCTGACAACCCAGCCTTTGTCATGTTCACTTCGGGCAGCACTGGCAAGCCCAAAGGTGTTGTCCTCTGCCACCAAGCTCTCGTCTCCAGCGCGCTCGCTCACGGCTCTGCACTTGGCCTCGGCCCGCACACCCGCTTCCTCCAATTTGCGGCCCACACCTTTGACAACAGCCTCGAGGAGATGTTCACAACGCTCATTCACGGAGGCTGTGTGTGCGTGCCTTCAGATGCCGACCGGCTTGGAGACCTTCCCGGCGCTATCGACAGGCTAGACGCCAATTTCATGGACCTGACCCCGACGGTGGCGGCGCTGCTGCGGCCCGAGCAAGTACCCAAGATCCGCGGCATGGCTGTCGGTGGGGAGGCCCTGACTCGCGAGGTGTTGGACATCTGGGGAGGCACTATCCCTGTCCATAACCAGTACGGCCCCAGCGAGTGCTCCATCAACGCCGCGCACAGGTTGCATCTCGACAAGCAGGGCGACGTCGGCAGCATTGGAACCAGCGTGGGAAGCGTGTCCTGGGTGGTTGACCCCCAGGACCACAACCGGCTTGTGCCCATAGGGTGTGTGGGTGAGCTGCTGATCGAGGGCCCCATTCTCGCACGGGGTTATCTGAGCAGGCCAGCTGAGACGTCCAACGCCTTCATCGAGATGCCGAAGTGGGCATCTGCAGATCCTTCCCACGCAAATCGTGGCAACCGCAGGATGTACAAGACAGGGGACTTGGTCCGCTACAACGCAGACGGCTCGCTCATCTACCTTGGCCGCAAAGACACGCAGGTAAAACTGCACGGACAGCGCATCGAGCTGGGCGAGATTGAGCACCACGTCAAAACCATCCTGCCGGTTGCCAGCCAGTCGTCCGTCGAGCTCGTGGCCGCTGGGCAGACCAATGCACTTGCCGTGTTCTTTTGTCTCTCGTCTTCCGGCCACGAGAAGGAGTTGCAAATACTCCCCCTGAGTGGCGACGTACGTTCTCTCTGCGAGGGTATTGTCGGCGCCATGGCCACACAACTCGCAGCGTACATGGTGCCCAGCCTTTTTTTCCCGGTGTCCAGGATGCCACTCACCTCGTCAGGCAAGCTGGATCGCAGGCAACTGCGAATAATGGCGCAGAGACTGGCTGGAACGATCTCTGAATATCGCCTGGGGACCGAAGCGAGCGCTGCGGGAGGTCGCGCACCGGAGAGTCCCGCCGAGAGATGCCTACAGCAACTATGGGCGTCGGTCCTCAACGTAGAGGCCGATTTGATCTCTGCTGACGACAACTTCTTTGGTCATGGCGGAGACTCGGTTGGAGCCATGCGCCTCGTTGCGGCAGCACGGAGAACGGGGGTGTACTTGACCGTGGCCAACATCTTCCAGACGCCAAAACTATGCGAGATGGCAAAGACAGCGACTTTGGGTGATGTTGACAATGACATCAGCACGCCGGATCAACGCCCTGACACCCTTGTTCAAGACGATCCGGTGTCGGGACCAGTGAAGCCCTTTTCCTTGCTTAACAACTTAGGATCAAGGACCCTACAGGAGCTGCAAAAGCATGTGTCCTCAATTTGCCGCATTGATATCGATTCCATCCAGGACGTCTACCCCTGCACCGCCTTGCAGGCCGGTCTCGTTGCCGTGTCCCAGAGGCAGCCTGGGGCCTATGTCGCAGTCAACTTTTATGAGATGCCAGCTGACATTGACATCCCCCGGTTTAAGACGGCGTGGCAAGACGTTGTCAACTCGGAAACCATCCTCAGAACACGGATCGTGTTTGTTGAGGATGTCGGGTTCTTGCAAGTCGTCGTTCAGGGGGAGATCGCCTGGGATACGCCGTCCAGTGCCGACGAGCTTGGCGACGCCCTGCACCGTCACCTTCCACCACACGATGGCGGCATCCTCACACGCTACGCCATCATCGGTGAACGGACTAGCCGGCCGGTATTCGCTTGGACTGCACACCATGCCATCTACGACGGGTGGAGCCTGCCGACGCTGCTTGAACGGGTCGAAGTACGGTACCGGCACCCGGAGAGGCCCATGATCCCAAGCCCTAACTACTCGCGATTTGTCGAGTACATATCTGGACTCGAACCCGCCGCCTCCGACGACTTCTGGACCTCCAAGCTGTCTGGTCCGGGGACCACCCACTTCCCCCAGCTCCCTCACCCAGGATATCACGTCCGGGCAACGAGCCAAGTGTTGCGGGCTGTGCCATTCATTCGACCCAAAGGCGCAAACCTGACAACCGCGTCGTTTGTTCGCGCAGCATGGGCAGTCGTTGTCTCCATTTACGCATCCTCGGACGACATTGTGTTTGGTGAGATTCTCAACGGGCGTGATGTGCCCATGGGGGGAATCGAAGACCTCGTGGGGCCGACGTTGGCCTCGGTCCCCCGACGCATTCGCATCAACAGTGACATGACTGTCAGCCAGATGCTCGACGATGCGTACGCGCAGCTCAGCGATGTCATGCCACACCAATTTGCGGGATTGCAGCGCATCAAAACCCTCGGGCAGGCTGCGGCAGAGGCGTGCGAGTTTCGAAACCTGCTCGCCATCGACGTCGCCGATGAAGCGCCGCGGGAGAGCCTGTGGAGTAACATGAGAGGTGACGGGTCCGCTCAGGGTCCGGATTTCTTCAGCTATCCGCTCAATGTTACGTGCTCTCTCGGGCGTAACGGCGAACGTGATGAGATCCAACTGCGGGCTATCTTTGACGCGGAGGTGGTGCCGCAGTGGCTTGCCTCTCGGATGCTGGGCCAGTTTGAGACGGTTCTGTCGCGCATTTCAGATCCGGAGCGGCAACTGGACAAGGTCCAGGACCTTGATTTGCTCAGCCCGGCAGACAAGGAGATGATTTGCGAGTGGAACAAACACCCCGGTCCGCAGGTTGAGCGGCTGGTCCACGAGATGGTCTGTGAGCAGATGACGAAGCAGGGCGGCGATGCGAAGGCTGTCGTGGGCTGGGATGCGACGCTGACCAACGCTGAGCTGGATGCGCTGTCGACGGCGTTGGCGGGTGAGCTCGTGTCTCGAGGTGTTGGTACTGACAGTAGCAGGTTCGTTCCGTTTTGCTTTGAAAAGTCAACGTTCGCTGTTGTGGCGATGCTGGCCGTGCTCAAGGCCGGCGCTGCGTTTGTGCCTCTGTCCCCAGAGCATCCCGTTGCTCGGCTGAGGGAGATCATCTCGGATTGCGACGCGAAGGTGGTGTTGTGCTCGCCCAAATACGAGAACCTGTGCTCCGAAGTGGCTAGCACCGTTGTGTCTATCGACATGCCCCTGTTGAAAGAACTGCAGAGCGCGGCATCAATCGCTTGTCTCCAGGCAAATGGTATGTCGAGTTTGTTTACATTACCCCTGAACTTTGTTGATCAGCCCCTGTCAGCCCCTGAACTGTGACTTGGTGACTGACCATCGAAAATAGCCTGCTTGCCGAGCAATGCAGCATATGCGATTTTTACCTCTGGAACCACGGGGAAGCCAAAGGGAACAATCGGTACGAGATTCATTTTTCCTTTGCTCATTCAAAATTTCCTCGGCTTTTTCCATTTTTTTCTTCAACACGTGGGAAGCTTTTTCCGCCTGCGAGGTTTTGCCCTACCCTGCCTTCCAGAGGTGGTCGGCGCGGAAGTCACCAATTTGCCATTCTGCACCACACACATCCAAGGATTTCACTTCCTCTCTTCTCCCCACCCCCAGCCCCCCCCCAACTTCCCCACACAAACCGCCCGTCACCCACGCGCCTCTCGCCTGGCATCTGTTTTGTGGACCAGTTGCAGCAATTATGGAAATGCTTGATGTCAAACCCTCTTCAGTTTTTTTTCTCTGGATCGAACGATCAAGCGACCATGTGTTCCCACACCACGGGCCCTCTTGGTGCTACACATTTCATCGATTGCACGTGGGACTTGAAGTCAGCCCCAAATATGCATCCATACCATCCCCCCTCAATACACATACACATGCGCATATACAGCATGCAGAAAAGAAAACCGTAATATTCTGACCCCAGATGCTCAGTCTCGCATACGGCGTTTTGTTCCGGCGCTGCCGCACATGGTCCAGCCATGCTCATGACGCCGCCCTTCCGCTTCCTGCAATTTGCGTCCTACACTTTCGATGCCTGTCTCGTCGAGATCTTGACGACGCTCATGATGGGTGGCACTGTCTGTGTGCCTCGCGAGGAGGACCGCACCAACGGGAACATCGCCAAGGCCATGGAACACATGGGCGTGACCATGGCTCTGCTCACGCCGTCATTTGCCCGCGTCCTCGAGCCCTCCAGCGTGCCGCATCTCAAGACCTTGATCCTCGGGGGTGAGGCCATGACGCATAGCCATCTTGCTACTTGGGCCGACAAAGTGAACCTCGTCAACGCCTACGGCCCGAGCGAGTGTGCCGTTGTTGCAACCGTGAACCCGCACATGGACCCTTCTTCGAACCCGGCAAACATGGGGAGAGGCCTCGGCCGTTGCTGGATTGTGGACCCCCAAAACCACCACCGACTCGCGCCCCTCGGCTCTGTTGGCGAACTGCTAGTGGAAGGCCCAACTCTGGCAACAGGCTATCTCCAGAACGAGGCAAAAACTCGTGAAGTCTTTGTCGAAAACCCTCGCTGGACTTTGGACATTATCCTGCCCGACGCAGAGCCACTGGGCCTGTCACAGCGTCGGATGTACAAGACCGGTGACCTGGTTCGCGTGTGTGACGACGCAACTGGCGATATGGCCTACGTGGGTCGGAAGGACGCCTCGCAGGCCAAGCTTAATGGCCAGCGGCTGGAGCTCGACGAGATCATCCACCACCTCACTGCAGATGACGCAGTCCGTCATGCAGTTGTCGTCCTCCCAAGCAGCGGGCCATGTGTCAAGCGCCTGGTCGCGGTTCTCTCGCTCCGGACCACCACTGTGAACAACACTACGAACAAGTTCGAGTTGGAAACTTCCAGAGAGGTTTCCTGCGCACTGGACCAGATCCAAGAGCGACTGAGGGCCAAATTGCCGCCCTACATGGTTCCCTCTACCTGGATCATTCTTCGAGCACTTCCACTGCTGCCATCCGGAAAGCTCGACCGCAACAGTGTGGCGCGATTTGTTGAGAACGTCAGCGAGGAAACCATCGACCAAGTCAACGCCGCCACTGCTATCAGCCATGTGTACGGAAGCGAAAAACTCCCCTCCACTGACGATCTGTCAGTTGACGAGAGACTCAAGCTCATCTGGAGTGAGGTCCTTAACATCACCCCTGAGAGGATCGGCCGGAACGTCTCTTTCCTGCACCTCGGCGGTGACAGCATCACAGCGATGCACGTGATGGCAAAGTGCCGATCACAAGGCATCCGCATCGCCGTGCCCGACATCATCGGCAGCCAGTCAATCCACGCCCTGGCTCTCAAAGCCCATGTTCCCACAGTGCACCAAGAAAGTCTGAGCGCCGCCCCTACTGGCGAAGATCACCACGAATTTGACCCGGCACCCATCCAACAGCTTTACTTCCAGGTCATGCACGTGGAAAATGATAGCTCGCACTCTGCCGCGTTGCAGAAACAGTTCAATCAGAGCGTGCTGCTGCGCTTGACCAAAAACACTACCCCCGAAGAGCTCGGTCGGGGTCTACACGCTCTGGTCTCAGCACATTCCATGCTCAGGGCACGGTTCCGACAAGACGGCGCAGGCGGCTGGCACCAGCGACTCACCTCGGATATCTCTGGATCCTACCGCTTCAAGGTGCACGCCATTGCTAATGAGGCTCGCATGAAGAAGCGCATTTTGAACTCCCAGCTCGCACTCGACATCCAGAAAGGACCTCTACTCGCCGTAGACTGGTTCACCGTTGGCAAGGAGAATAAAACAGTCTTCGTCTTCCTGACATCTCATCACCTGGTGGTTGATGTCGTGTCATGGGGCATCTTACTCCAAGACTTGGAGGATTTCCTTTCCACGGGCAAGATTCCGCCTCCCGCGTTTGTGCCGTTCCAAACCTGGATCCGAGAGCAGTCAGAGCAGGCCCAGGGAGAGAAGAACGGGGCCAGGTTATTGCCGCACTGTGAAGCTTCCCACCCAGACCTTGATTACTGGGGCATGACCGACGTCCCGAATGTTCATGGAGACGTGGTTCTGGCCGAGAATGTGGAGCTCGATAGCGAAACGACAGCGCTGCTGCTGGCGCGCGAGTGCCACGCTCCGCTGCAGACCGAGGTCCTCGACATCCTCTTGGCTGCTCTGCTACTCTCATATCGCAATGCATCCGGCGGCAGTCGCAGAGCCCCCACTATCTACAGTGAAGGGCACGGACGAGAGGCGTGGGACAATGCAATGGACTTGTCTCGAACGGTCGGGTGGTTTACCACGCTGTATCCGGTCCACCTCCCAGACGAGTCGTCCGCTGGTAAGTACCTTACTTTGCAAGAACTACCATGATGAACGTGATACTAATTCGGGATTTTCGTTTGCAGATGAGGATATTGTCAGTGCCATTCGCTGGGTCAAAGACTATCGACACCGCATACCTGGCAAAGGTCGCCCTTACTTTGCCTACGAGCGTCTTACCGCTCAAGGGCGTCAAGAATACGGGCATCCCTGGCCAGTTGAAGTTGCGTTCAACTTCCTCGGGCAGATGCAACACCTCACCCGAACCGATACCTTTCTTCAGACCCTCGACGAGGGTGTTGGACAGGGCGTCAACTTCTCATCCGACGTCGGCAAAGACGTCCCCCGCATCGCGCTCGTCGAAGTTACGGCTCTTGTGGCAGGCGGCAAGATGAAGCTCTCGTTCGCATACAACAAGCAAATGAAGCGCCAGGAGTCACTTCAGCGATGGGTCAAGGAATGTCAGGCTCTTCTCCAAGAAGCTCCACGGCGTCTGCTCCAGCACACTCCGGAGAAGACCCTCAGCGCCTTCCCGTTACTGCCCCTCGCCTACTTCGGCCTTCAGAACTTGGAGCAGAGGCTGCAAGATGTTGGGGTCTCCTTCGATGACGTCGAAGATGTGTATCCTTGCTCCCCTTTGCAGCGTGGTCTGCTACTCAGCCAGATGAGGGACCCTGAGAAGTACCGATACAAGGTTGTTTTCCAGGTCGAGTCCGGGCAGGGGGCGGATGTCGACCTCCAGCGCCTGTCCAACGCTTGGCAGGCTGTGGTCCGCCAACATCCGACACTGAGGACCATTTTTGTGGACACAGTTGGCGACGAGGGGCTGATGGATCAGGTTGTTCTCCGGCATGCCCTCGGGCAAATCCAAGTACTGGACAGTAACGGAGACGAGGAAGGACAGCAAACACTGAACACAACCAGTTGCATCAACTACAACGAGAAGAAGCCGCCTCATTGTCTTACTCTCTGTCGAACTACCAGTGGTCACACCTTTTGCCGGTTGGAGATCAGCCATGCGATTGCCGATGGCTCGTCGGTGCCGCTCCTCCTGAACAACCTCGCTGATGCCTATGGCGCGACTGCTCCTGTCATCAACGCCGCTCCGGGTCTATACCGTGACTTCATCGCCTACATCCAGTCCCAACCTCGCAGTGAGAGCGTCCGCTACTGGCGAGACTACCTAGGTGGTTCTGAGCCCTGCTTCTTCCCTGCCCTCGATGATGGCGCATCTGACAAGGAGCAATCGCTTGGCGCACACGCCATTACTCTCACCGACATGACCGTGGTCAACAACTATTGCATGGACTCGGGCATTACGCTGTCGACACTGTTGCAGTTTGTGTGGGCACTGGTCGTCCGGTCGTACACTGGCGCAGACGAGGTTTTGTTTGGCTACCTGTCCTCGGGGCGGGACATTCCCGTCGCAAACATTGACCGTGCAGTGGGGGCCTTCATTAACATGCTGGTCTGCCGTCTCAAGCTTCCCGCTGATGCCGAGATTGGCGAAGCACTTGACGCCATGCGCGAGGACCTTGCCGATGCCATGGCTCACCAGAGCTGTTCACTCGCCGAGATGCAGCACGAGCTCCGACTCCCATGTGCGACCTTGTTCAACACGGCATTTACCTACCAGAAACGTTCCGAGGCTCGCCGGGTTCAGGGGCATCATGCACCTCAGGCCGCCTTGAAGTACACCGTCCTGAGCGCTGAGGACCCCAGCGAATATGCCGTCGCGGTCAACGTCGAGGCAACCGAGAAGGCAGTCGAAGTCCACTTCAGCTACTGGAGGAATGTTGTCTCCGATGCTCAAATCAAGAATGTGGCGGCCACATTCGAGCAGGCTCTGCACGACCTTGTCTCAGACGGCGCAGATGATCGTACTGTCGGCGACTTGAATCTTATGGGGACCGCAGCCGTTGAGCAGATCCGCTCCTGGAACGACTACAAGCTGCCCCGAGTTGAGGAGTGCATCCACACCCTGATAGAGCGGCACGCCTTGCAGAGTCCCGTCTCAACGCCCGCTGTGTGTGGTTGGGATGCGTCCTTTACCTACCAGGAGTTGGACAAAGCTGCAACGGCTCTGGCTCGCCATCTGGTGACACACGGCGGTGTTGGGCCAGAGGTGTTTGTTCCGCTCTGCTTTGAGAAATCTGCCTGGACGGTCGTCGCACAGCTTGCAGTCTTGAAGGCAGGCGGTGCCTTTGTGAATCTCGAACCAAGTCATCCCGACAACCGCCTCCAGCAGCTCGTCCGGGACGTTGACGCCAGGATCGTGCTCTGCTCTCGAAAACACAAGGCCAAGGTAGACCGGATTGTGAGCAGGGCATTTGTGGTTGACGCCAAGTCCATCCAGCTTCTCAGCAGGAATGCCGCCAACGGCGAGCGGTTCACCTCTGCCGCCAAGCCGAACAACCCAGCCTACATTATCTTCACATCTGGTACGACGGGCAAGCCCAAGGGCACAGTCATTGAACATGCCGCCTTCTGCACTGGAGCCTTGGCACATGCAGAGGCAATGTTCATGCGCTCCGACTCGCGCGTCTTGCAGTTCGCCTCTTACACCTTCGATGCAAGCATCATGGAAACCCTCTCTTGCTTGTTGGTGGGTGGCTGCGTCTGCGTGCCCTCGGATGAGGACCGAATGAACGATGTTGCTGCCGCGATCCGGAATATGGGGGTTACCTGGACGCTACTTACCCCGTCAGTGGCGAACACGGTCAAGCCCGAGACCGTCCCTTGCCTCAAGACCCTCGTTACCGGTGGGGAGGCCATGGCCGCCGGGCACATTGCACGATGGGGCACTCGCTGTGCGCTTGTCAACGCCTATGGCCCAACCGAGTGCTCTGTTGTGGCAACCACAAGCACGAAAGTCGACGAATCTCGTCAGTTTTGCAATGTCGATCGCTCCAATATTGGCCGTGCTGTTGGGGGCCGGATCTGGGTCGTCGACCCTCACAACCCTCATCGGCTGGTACCAGTCGGAGCAGTCGGCGAACTGGTAGTCGAAGGTCGCCTGATCGCCCGCGGCTACCTCCACAACAGGGAGCAAACCGACAAAGCCTTTGTCCGATCTCCAGAATGGACACGACTTTCCGGCTTTCCCGCATCCATGTGGCTCCACCACGACAGCATGTACCGCACAGGCGACCTTGTTCGCTACAACTCAGACGGATCCATCTCGTACATATCACGCAAGGACACCCAAGTCAAGTTAAATGGCAGACGGATTGAACTGGGCGAAATAGAGTTCCATTGCCGGACTGGCCTGCCGGACGATGCACAGTCTGTCGTGGAGGTGGTGTCGCTCTCAAACAATCGCTCAGCAACCAAGTCCCTTGCCGTCTTCTTCAACCTCCCGGCGTGGCATCTCACACCATACACCGGATTCTCTTTGTTGCCCATGGACGAGTCTCTCCGCACGCTTGCCCTCACCATGGAGACACATCTGACCGAACACCTCCCGTCGTACATGGTCCCGCAGCTCTTCATCCCGGTCTCGACGATGCCTTGGACAAGTGCGGGCAAGCTCGACCGAAGACAGCTCCGACAAGCTCTCGAACGAGTGAACAAAAACTCCATGGCCAGCTACAGACTCACCAATGCTGCCGCCGCTGCAAGGGACCGCGGGCCAGCCAGCTTGGTGGAGAAGAAACTACAAGCCCTCTGGGAGACGGCTCTCGGGCTCCCCACTGGCTCTGTGGATGTTGGGGACAGCTTCTTCCGCCTTGGAGGAGACTCTCTCACAGCCATGCGGCTTGTCGGAGCAGCACGCGCCCACAGGATTGCCCTGACGGTGCTGGACGTTTTTGAAAAGCCCATCCTGGCCGACATGGCTCGCGCATGCGGCGGCTTGCAGCACGGGCTGATTCCATTACCTGAGCTGAAGCCCTTCGATCTCGTGCCTTGTTCCCCCGCCAATCTCCCGGCCCTTATCGAAGAAGTTTCGAACCAGTACAGGCTTTCTAGAGGTCAGATCCGGGATCTCTATCCTTGCAGCCCCTTGCAGGAGGGTCTTGTCGCTCTCGCCAATAAACAGGCCGGTGCGTATGTGGCTGTGAACACCCTGAGGCTTCCAAAGGACATCGATTTGGACCGCTTCAAGGCTTCCTGGCAAGAGGTTTTTGACGAGACCGACACGCTACGCACTCGAATCGTGCATACTGCCACCTGCGGCTTTCTTCAGGTAGTGGTGACGCCCGAGCCGATTGAGTGGCACCAAGAACGGCTGCTGAAGGAGGCAGTCGCCGCTGGAAGCTCACTTGGGTTACAGAATGGAGGCACGCTGACCAGGTACACCATTGTTGATGGAGGTCAAGAGGGATATGAAGGGCATGTCTTTGTCTGGGCCATCCACCACGCACTCTACGATGGATGGAGCCTGCGTCTTCTGGCCAAACGAGTCCATGAGGTCTACCACAACAGCATCTCTGGGGCGGACAAGATTGGTACCGCTCGCCCCCCATACGCTAACTTTATCCGTCACTTGGGCCAGATGGATACAGCCGCCTCGGAAAGGTTTTGGAAGGGGTCACTCAGCGACGCATCTTCGATCGCACATTTTCCGCAACTCCCATCCGCCGTCACGAATCAGGGGGAGACTCCAAGCTTCCGGACAGAAACCCGCAAAATCAAAGTCGACCGCGGCAAAATCTTGGCTGAGGTCACTGTTCCGACTCTCATCCGAGCGACTTGGGCCATTATTCTTGGAGCTTACACCGGAATGGATGATGTGGTGTTTGGAGAGACGCTGTCAGGCCGCAACATTGACGTCCCCGGAGTGACGGAGATGGCTGGACCAACGTTTGCTACGGTACCAACAAGGGTGCGTCTAGGCCGCGACATACAGGTTCTCGCGCTGCTTCAACACATGCACAACATGGCCAGCCGAGTGCCTCCTCACCAGCACCTGGGACTGCAGCACATCAAGAGGCTCAACTCAGACTGCGCGGCAGCCTGTGACTTCCAAAATCTCCTGGTGATTCAAACTTCAAGTTCTTCTCCCAGCGCCCAACAACGACCGAAGAAACAGCCTTCTGGCCAGGAGATCAACTGGGACTTCCAAGGAGGCTCGTCGGCCGATAGCTTTCTCACGCACCCTCTCGTGTTGGAATGCTCTGTCACGGACACCGCTGTTGAAGCTGTGTTTTACTATGACGAAAAGGTGTTCTCATCGTGGCACGCAAAACGCCTTGTGCATCAATTTGAGACCGTCCTCGAGTGTCTGGTCGACACCTCTGGAAACACCGATGCCACCTTGGCCGACATCCCCGTCATCAGCCTTGAAGACCAAGCCCTCATCGCAAGATGGAACCGCAACAGTCCGTGCAAAGAAGTCAACTCGTGCATCCATCAACTCTTCTTGGACCAGGCTGCCGCACAACCCCAGCACATTGCTATCAGCGCCTGGGACGCTGAGTTGACTTACAGCGATGTTCGCGACTACGCCTCTCGCCTGGCGCTCCATCTCAACCAGCTCGGTGTCGGGAAAGAAACTCTAGTTCCCGTTTGTCTCGAGCGCTCGGCCTGGAGCGCAGTCGTCATTATGGGCATTTTCCTGGCTGGTGGGGCGTTTGTGCCACTCGACCCAGCTCATCCCCTGAGCCGACATAAGGACCTCCTGGCATCGATTAGGGCCCGTTTCATTGTCTGCAGCCCTAACCATGGGTCGCGCTTCTCCGGCATAGTCGACACACGCATCGCAGTCGACGGCAACATGCTCCGCAGCCTTCCACCTCCTGTCTCTCAAGCACCTCTGTCTGTTCCTGTTGGACCCACCAACACAGCCTACGTGCTCTTCACCTCGGGCAGCACAGGCCGTCCCAAGGGCGTTGTCGTCGCCCACCGTAACTTCTGCAGCAGCTCCCGGGCGTATGCTGAGGTGACTCGCGTGGATGCGTCCTCACGCGTCTTCCACTTCTCCTCGCTAACCTTCGACGCCGCCCTCATGGAGGTCCTGACGCCCCTGACGCTCGGCGCCACTGTCTGCGTGCCAACGGCCCACGACCGCCTTCACGACTTGGGGGCTACCATGTCCCGGATGCGCGTGACCTGGGCCTTCCTTACTCCCTCCGTTGCCAACCTTGTCAACCCCGAGACCGTCCCGACGCTCAAAACGCTCGTTTGTGGCGGCGAAGCCATGCTTGCCCAGACGATTTCTCGCTGGGCCAACCATGTCGAGCTGGTGAATGCGTACGGACCCACCGAGACGTGCGTGATCGCTGCCGCCAACCCGCGCGTGTCAGCAGAGAGGAACCCCAGCATCATTGGCAGAGGAACTGCGGCGGCACGCTTGTGGGTCGTGGAGCCCAGGGAAGGCTACAATGACCGGCTCGCGCCAGTGGGTGCCGTTGGCGAGCTGGCTGTCAGTGGACCCCTCCTCGCTCGGGGCTACCTCGATGAGCCCGAAAAGACGGCACACGCCTTCATTGACAACCCTGCCTGGGCGAAGAAGGGTGTGCTGACGCTTGCCACACCTCCGACGCGCATTTACCGTACCGGAGACCTTGTGCGGTATCGGTTCGACGGATCCCTCGAGTTCTTTGGCCGCAGAGATGGCCAGGTCAAGGTCAATGGTCAACGGATCGAGCTCGGCGAGGTTGAGAGCCGCCTGTCGGCTGACCCCCATGTGCGCCTTGGCCTTGTGGTGCAGCCAAAGACGGGGCCTTGCAAAAGGCAGCTTGTTGGTGTCCTCACTTTGGACAGCGCGTTCAAAGGCCCGTTTGCTGCTGGCGGGCCGGGACCTTCCATCACTAATAAGGCTGGTGAATGCACCCCCATGAGCGGCTCTCCAGCTCAGTTGGTTCAAGTCCGCTCCGACATTGCCGAGATCCGGGCTTCCCTGGCCGACTCACTTCCGCAGTACATGGTTCCAGGCGTGTGGATTGTTCTTGAAAGCCTCCCGGTTGCTGTTTCGGGGAAGTTGGATCGACAACGGGTGGTTAGGTGGGCCGAGGGCCTCGACGACGCAACCTACGAGCAGCTGGCAAACAGCTTTGGCATCAATGGTGGAGACGCCAACGATGAGGATGCGAAGCAAGTTACTGATTCTGTCAAGACGCTGAGGGAGATCTGGGCGAGCGAGCTGGATCTGCCTGCGGACCGCATCAAGCTCAACCAACCATTTCTGGGCCTGGGTAAGTTCTTTGCCAGCTGAAAACACAAATATTTGCACTCGCTAATCTGAACAATAGGTGGAGATAGCATCAGGGCAATGGGCGTCGTCTCTCGGGCTCGGAATGCCAATCTCAAGCTGTCTATCCAGGACGTCCTCCGATCAAAATCTCTCATTCATCTCTCCCAGCTGGCTCAGCAGCTTTCCCTGTCGACTACTATTGTGGCTCGCACCGAGGACCAACCCGAAGAGCCATTCGGTCTCTCTCCAATTCAGAGTCTGTATCTCATGTCGGCAGGCAAGCATAACGGCGACGCCCGCTTCAACCAGAGCTTGACATTGGGAGTTCCCCGCCATGTCGCCATTGATACCATCAAGCAGGCCACCAACTCCATCGTCCAACGTCACAGTATGCTCCGTGTACGGGTTTCCAAAACCCCGGGTGGTAACTGGGAGCAACGAATTGCCAAGGTAATCCTCACTTCTCCATTTTGGTAAATGTGTGAGATAATGAAGGCTGACGCTCGATGTTATAACAGATGGAGGCATCAACTTACCACTGTTTTCATCACCACTTGAACACTGACACCGAAATGGCACCTGTCATAGCAACAGCACAAGCCGGTCTCTGCATTGAACATGGCCCTGTGTTCAGAGTTGACCTCTTTGAGCTTGCTGGTCACGACGAGACCATCATCTCCATGGTTGCCCATCATCTTTGCGTCGACATGGTTTCCTGGCGCATCATTGTTCAAGACCTGACCCGGCTTTTGAATACGGGTTCTCTGGATCCCGACACGCCTCTGTCTTTCCGATCCTGGTGTGCTCAGCAAGCCGCTCAGAGCAAGAATGCCGATACTAAAGATCTTCTCCCATTTAGCGAGACTCCGACGGATCTCGCCTATTGGGGCATCCAGGGGCCAGTTACTTACGGCAGGACCGAGATCGGTGCTTTTAGCCTCGATAAAGAAACAACGAGGCTGGCTCTGAGAAACTGCCACGAGACGTTCAGGACGGAGCCAGTTGACCTTTTCCTGGCCGCCATTAGCCATTCTTTCGCAAGAATCTTTCACGACAGGGATGTACCGACCTTGCACATCGAGGGCCACGGGCGCGAGCCACCTGAAGGGTCCGCCTTCGACCTGTCTCGAACCGTGGGCTGGTTCACCACAATCTCTCCCCTGTTTGTCCCCATCCGCGCCAGCGATAGCGATGTTGCCGACACCCTGCGGCGAACAAAAGATGTAAGGCGCAGCATCAAGAAACAGGGCATGGCATACTTTGCCCACAAGCACCTCCGCACCGCAGCCCAAGCAAAAGGGACCCCGATGGAAGTCCTGTTCAACTATCTCGGTGGCGGGGTGGGAGTGCAGCAACCCGATCACACCAACTCCCTGGTCCGTCGGGTTGAACTCGACGCCATAATCGGATGTCTCAATTCTTCCAGCATCTCGGATGTCGGTCCCGAGACGAGGAGGCTGGCTTTGTTTGAGATATCCGCCATGGTTGTCAATAACCAATTGCAGTTCACTTTTGTCTACGACAGCAGCCTGAGACGACCAAGCCAGGTCCGCAAATGGATCGAATGCTGCAAGAGTACGATGGAGGATATGGTCCGGAGTCTGATGCAACGCCCTGCGGAGCCAACCCTGAGTGACTTCCCACTGTTGTCTCTCACATACAACGGGCTTCGCACGCTGGCCGAGGTTGCCCTCCCTCGTCTCGGCATTGACTGCGCATCATTTTCCTCTCAGGTGGAAGATATCTACCCGTGCACGCCAGTACAGGAGGGCATGCTCATCAGCCAGCTGCGAAACTCGAGGGCATACATCTTCCATGCCATCTACCGCGTCAGACACACAGACCCCTGCCACCAGCTGGTTGCAGGGCAAATTGCAGGGGCATGGGAAAAGGTCGTTCATCGCCATGCTGCTCTTAGAACCATCTTCATGGAGAGTGTCCGGCGCGGTGGCGTCTTTGATCAGGTTGTCCTGAAGAAGGTCGATCCCGGGGTTGTCCTGATCCGGAGCACCGACGAGGAGGCAATGGGCAAACTGTCCGAAGTCTCCATTCACACCACGCAACAGCAGCTTCCGCATCGACTTATCCTCTGCACGACGGAAAGCGGAAGGGTGCTCATGAAACTTGAGGTCAACCACGCTGCCATAGACGGCGGCTCGCTGGCCATCATCCTCGAGGAACTGACATCGGGATACGTGGGTACCTTGGAGGAAGTTTCCGGTCCTCTGTACAGTGACTACGTGCAGTACATTGGCGCCCTGCCTGAGCTGGAGCCTGTCAAGTACTGGAAGGGATATCTTACCGGCCTGCAGCCCTGTTACTTCCCCAACCTGAACACCAGCACCACTACCCTCGCCTCTGACACAAGGCATCTGCGCACCACGGCCCTCAAGTTCGACCGCTACCCTGAACTCCGCCAGCTCTCTGAGACATTGCACGTCACACTCGCCAACATCATGCACGCTGCCTGGGCTTTCATGCTGCGAAAGTACACTGGGCTTGACGACGTCTCCTTCGGGTATCTAACAGCAGGTCGAGATGCACCAGTCGAGAACATCGATCGCACCGTAGGGACTCTCATCAACATGCTCTGCTGCCGCGTGCAAATCTCCAAGTCACAAACACTTGAAGACATCCTGCGGACAGCTCAGGATCATCACATCCAGAGCTTGCAGTACCAGCACTGCTCTCTGGCACGGGTCCAGCACGAACTGGGACTTGCAGGGAAGCCACTGTACAACACTTCGGTTTCTACACAAAACCACACCGGAATAATTGGGGAGGGAGTTGAGGATTCTCTCTTATTTGAAATGGAAGCTGGCCATGATCCGAGCGAGGTAAGCATGCCCCTTCTTTCACATAGAGAACCGCAGGCTCATCGGATGGGCTGGCGTTGGCTAACCGCTCGCACCCACAGTATGCCATCACTGTCAACATCGAGACGTCCAAGAACAACGAAGGCATCCTCTTCCGATACTGGTCCGACCATGTCAGCGACAACCAGGCCCAGGAAGTATCCTCTTGCATGGCCCTTGTCTTGAGCACATTTATCGACCGAGCTGGAATCTCTGTCGAGGACTTCGACGCAGAATTTGAGGGGAATTTGACTTCCATCCCCGGGTCAGCTGGAGACCCGGCAACTGAGAAGCAACAAGGCGTCTCAAGTCCAGGAACGTCAATCAGCATGGAATCATCCCCAAGAACATCTTCTGAGAATTCTGTGGATACCCCCGTTGACGAGCCGGCTGGCCAGCGTCCCCTCGAGAAGGCACTCCTTGCCTTGTGGAGCGATTTGCTGGGCTTGCCCGAGGACTCGATCGCCGGGCACGACAGCTTCTTTGATCTCGGAGGCGACAGCATAACCGCCATGAAACTCGCGGGAGAAGCCAGGGACTGCGGCCTCCCACTAACTGTGGCAGACGTCTTCCGCAACCCATGCTTCAACAGCATGGTCTCGAGTGTTCGCGCTGCTGCAAACATGGATGCGGTGGGCAGCGAACTCGCCAAGTACAAGCAGGAGGCCAGAACGATCAAACCCCAGTCCAGCAACAGCGATCTGTACGAGCGATTCTCCCTTGTTGCGGCATCCAACGTCGATGCGTTCCTCCAGACAAGCATCGTCCCTCAAGTCTGCGTCTTCAGGGGCGGCATCTTGGACGTTCTCCCTGCTACCGACTTCCAGTCTCTATCGGTTGCGGGCGCCCTCCTTGAGTCACGGTGGATGCTGAACTACTTCTATCTTGACGGATCTGGACCGCTCAACCTCGTACAGCTCAAGCGGGCCTGCTTCCGGCTCGTGCAGGCTCTCGATATCCTGCGCACCGTCTTCGTGCCGTCCGGTGGTCGTTTCCTGCAGGTTGTCCTGCGAACGCTGCGGCCCGCCTTCCACGTCGTCGAGACGGACGAGCCAGTGGATGAATTTCCGGTGGACCAAGAAGAGGGAGAGCCCTGTCTCGGCGAGCCCTTTATGGAGTTTACCGTGGTCAAGCACCGGCACAGCAGCCGCCACAGGCTTCTCTTGCGCATCTCCCATGCGCAATATGACGGCGTGTGCTTCCCTAAGATCCTGGATGCACTCCAGGCCGCGTACAGCGGGGAGACACTTCCTCAGCCGCCCTCCTTTGCTAACTACCTCCGTGCTTCTGCAGTCTCACTGACATCAGAGCACTATCGGCACTGGAAGAAGCTTCTTAATGGAACATCCATGACCGAGGTAGTGCGTCGCCAGGGTCCAAACTACCACAGACACGCCAGCAAGGTGGCAACTACCTCTCTCAAGAAAGCAGTCTTCCTCCCGGCAGTAGAATCTGGCCACATCACCACCGCCACCGTCATCAAGGCCGCTTGGGCGTACGTGCTGGCGCAGGTTTCGGCCAGCGCCGATGTCGTCTTCGGCCACACCATCAGCGGGCGCAATGCCGAAGTTGACGGCGTTGGCAACATGATTGGTCCTTGCCTCAACCTGGTGCCGGTCCGTGTGCAGTTTCGCAGCGGGCCGAACTGGACGGCCAGATATCTCCTCCGCCAGGTTCAGGACCAACAGGTTGCCAACATGTCACATGAAGTTCTGGGCTTCCGCGAAATCATCCGACACTGCACCTCGTGGCCGCGCTGGACATATTTCACGTCGACTGTCCAACACCAAAACATCACTCAGCACGGTTCGGTGCGTCTGGGTGATATTAGTTATCAGGTTGGGTGTGCGTCGGCAGCGCAAGAGGACTTCGCCGACCTGTCTGTCCTTTCCACGCCCCTTACGGACGATGACATGTACGAAATCATGCTGAGCTTTGCTGAAGGCGGGGCCATCACAAGCGAGTTTGCCGAGCGCATACTCGCCATGGTGTGCGAAGCAGCACACCTGTTCGCCACCGAAACAGACATTGGATTGCCCTCCGCGGCAGAGCTCTGCGCCATGCCGAAGCAGCTGCCCCTTGACGAGGTTTCAGCACCAGCAGTTGAAGGGCACGATGGCAATGATAAGCCCTCGCCGGCCGCCGCCCAGCTCGAACATCTCAGCGAGACCCAGCTATTGGAACTCTCGGAGCAAGTCAGCACTGCGTGGCACCAAGTCCTCGGTCTCTCGGACCAACCAACGATGACAACAGTAAGCACAACAGAAGAAAAGGATACCCAAAAGTCCATCACCATCCCATTAGACATGGACACATCCTTCTTCGATCTCGGAGGCGACATCATCGGCCTGGCCCAACTCGCCTGGCTTCTCAGTCAACGTCGACAACAACAACACAGCGGCTTCGCCGCTCCACGGCTCGAGGACTTGGTCGACAACCCGACCGTGCGCGGGCACATGGCGCTGCTCGCGAAGGGGATCCCCCCCGCTGCGACTGTGACGCCGCCTGCTATCGAGACGGCGAGAGAGCTGCACAAGGCCGGTACTTTCCCAGTGGTGCGGAGGATCACGAGGGTGGATTCGTCTCTGAAGCTGGGCAAGGCCTTGGGATTGGTTCAGAAAAGGTTTATGAAGAGGAAGGGCGGGGATGCGGCGGCGGTGGTTCTGTAGAACATGACACGCGTGGGGGGGACATGGATCGGGGCGGATCGTGTCAAGTGGTGAACTGCAATCCTTTTTTGGTTTCTTTTCTTTTCTTTGTTTCTTTTTCCTTGTCCGGGCACCGGCTTCTGGAGGGTAATAGAAGGGGTGTTGGCATTGTTGCGAGATTGTCAACGTTCTGACTGCTGTCAGCTGAGGTTTCCTTTGTGTGTTGTACCTTACCGTTGTTACGGGGTTTCTTGGTTTCATTTTCGAATTACCTACTGCTGTCTGTCCTTTTTACCTGTATTGTGGAGTTTGCACTGGTTAACTATCTTCAGTTAAACTTGTGAATTTGGAAGCCAAGTCAACCCCTGAATGTGATCCAGGCCGTCAATATCCGTAGCTCCGGTCTGTCCCTTCGATATGTGTTTGGATGAAAGCTTGCAATCCACATCATTGATTCAATCAGGCAAGCGGCAAGACGTTTTGTTTTTAGGAGTGCTTGTTCGATTTGGGTCTTGGTACTCCACCAGACTCCATTCCATATCGACCTCAATGGAGTTCAGCCCCGAGCCCCCACAACACGACTCCATCATCTCAATTTTCAATCCCACAAGACACAACAACTTGCCAAGGACAGATGGTCAAGTGGTATTGGGTACCATTCGCAGTCTCTCAAACTGCGAGAGGTCCCAAGTTCAACTCACGATCAGTCCGAGAGCCAGTCCTCCCCTCCCACACCCTACAATGAGTGCCTCAACATTCATTCAGTCTTCCGTAGTATAGTGGTCAGTATGTGAGCTTGTCATCCTCCGACATCGCTCGAGACCCGGGTTCAATTCCCGGCGGGAGAGAACCACAGTGGGAGTTGCTTTTTGATCATGTCGTTGTGATGTCTGCTTCTTTTTGGTGTTTTGTTGTTGGTGTGTAATGTTGGTGTGCACTTCTTCACAACCGCGGGCGCAGTGTTTTGAATATCAGAAGTGACTGGGACCAGTTGCGAGACGGAAAACCGAGCCATCACTTATCCATGGAACATGTCAAATCCGCATTGGTTTGTAGCAAAATATTGTTGGTACATAATGCGACGCTTTTTATTAACAATTACCTCCCATGGTATCTACATCTATACAACGAACACAAACAGAAACAACCCCTTAGACTCGTGCCCTTAGGCAGTCTGCTCAGTCTTGGGCTTCCTCTTGAACAGCCCCTTAACGGCACCCACGCCCTTGCCGATGCCCCGGAACAGCGGCCCAAGCCCAAAGCTCATGCCCT
The DNA here is from genome assembly GCA_023628425.1 of Chaetomiaceae sp. PYS4301M. NCBI lineage: Eukaryota > Fungi > Ascomycota > Sordariomycetes > Sordariales > Chaetomiaceae > Chaetomiaceae sp. PYS4301M. The sequence continues at coordinate 114,380 of JAMAKR010000042.1, forward strand.
TGACACGGACGGTGTAGATGAAGAAGTACACCAGCCTGTCAAAACTGTCAGTCACCTGCTGTTACTATTCAAGTTCGGAAAGCAGGTGTACTCACAGCCAATTCGTAAAGCAAAACACCAGAAAGATGCCAAAGTTGCGCCACTTGGTGTCCGGCGAGATGCCCAGTGTCTCGAGGTATTCGGATCCGCTGGCGTAGGGGCAGTAGCCGCAGTCGGCCGTATCGTTGGGGTTCATAAGGTAACCCCGGCCGGCGTTCTGGACGAACGAGCCGGCAAAGTCGAGGCAGGTCTGGCCCGACGGCGGGTTGAAGTAGGCGGCCTCGTTGGGCGCGCAGCGGACGGTCTGGTGGGCGAGGGTGGCCGACAGAACGCCGGAGATCCAGTAGGAGCTGGGGTTGAGCCAGTAGAGCTGGGAAAGAGGTTAGCCTTGTGACGATGACGATGGGGGTCCAACGGACGGGGGGGCCACATACCCAGTACTTCCAAAACACATTAAGCTGCGAGTAGGGCACCACCACGCCATTAAACAGGCAGAAAATAACCAAGAAACACGGCAGGATGTTGCTGATGACGGTGAAGCTCGGTGCCCAAGCACAGATCCACTGACCCCAGCTGCTCTGGAACAGGAAGAACAGCAGCGTCATCAGGAACACGTAGCCCGCGGCGGGCGCGTCGTACGGCAGACCCGTGGGGAGGTACCACAACAACCAGTACAGCACGGCGGCGATAAGCGAGCCGGGGATCTCGCTGAGCACCTCGGCGGTGCAGAAGGCGACCCAGCCGTAGATGCGAGAGGGGTGCTCGCGGGCCTCCCACAACGCGCGGTTGGAGTAGAACTTGGGCAGCACGGCGTTGAGGACGGTGGCGGGGATCATGATGATCAGGAAGCACGAGAACATGGCGTTTTGCATGTCGGCGGCCGTCTCGCCCAGGTCCCAGAACGTGAAACCGTTGAAGATGCCGATGATGACGGCCGTGAAGAGGCGCCCGTAGATGTAGGACGCGTCGCGCCACTGCCGGATGAACATGCGCTTGGTCAGGAGAAGGATTTGGGAGGTGACGGGGGCCGCAAATTCGTGGGCACTTGACGTTGACGTTGAGACCGCAGTCGAGGTCGAGTTCGAGAAGGATGACGAGGACGGAGACGGCTCCTTCTTGCTGCTGCTTGCGGCGGCGCGCTCGGCTTTGAGAGCCTGGATCTCGGCGAGGACCGCTTTGTTCTCGGGTGAGGAGCGCCACTCGTCAGACCAGTTGATGCGGCGGCCGTCCGGACGGCGCCCGCCCTTGATGGCAGTCTCGAGGAGGAACTCAGCCACGTTGCGGCCCGGAGGGCAGTTCACGCCGCGATCAGCAAAGTACTGCACCACGGCGCTGCCGTCCTGGCCAACGGGACCGAAGTAAATAGTGTTGCCGCCCGGGTTGAGAGCGAGGATCTTGTCGAACTCCTGGATCAGATCCGACGATGGCTGGTGGATGGTGCAGATGATGGCCTGTCCCGCCGCGCACAGCTTGCGGAGGAAGCGCACAATGGAAAAGGCCGACTGGGCGTCCAGGCCGCTGGTGGGCTCGTCGAGGAAGAGAAGGAGCGAAGGGCGGGCGGCGAGCTCGACACCGATGGTCAGACGCTTCTTGTGTTCGACACCGAGGGAGCTGATGATGGCGTCCTGGATCTCGTGGAGCTCGAGCAGGTCCAGCACCTTGTCGACGTAGTCCAGCTTCTCCTGGCGTGGGATTTCGCGATTCTGGCGGAGCAGGGCCGAAAACTCGATGGCCTCGCGCACCGTGGCTGACTCCTCGTGGAGGTCCATCTGCTCGACAAAGCCCGTGCTGCGCTGGAAATCGCTGTCCAGGGGCTTGCCGTCGACGAGCATGTTGCCGCCGACCACGCCGACCGTCTGACGCTGCGACAGAGTGTTGAGGAGCGTGGTCTTGCCGGCGCCACTGGCACCCATGAGGGCAACCATGACTCCGGGCTTCGCGTAACCGTTGACGCCGTTCAGCAGCCGCTTCGGGCCAGCCGGGGTAGGGACGGTGTAGGTCACGTCCTCCCATGTGAAGATCCGTTCGCTGCCCGTGAGCCCCTTGAAAGCGCTGTCGTCGGAGGTGGTTGAGGGCACGTTGGCAGAAGACGAATTGTTGGACGTGTTCGCCTTTTCTACATCGCCAGTCGCCGCGGCTTGTCCTGTCTTGGCCTGTCGGGCACTCCGCTTAGAGCGCTTGAAGACAAGCGCGCCGCCTCCCGAGCCGCCAAAGGACATGACCTCGGTGGCGAGGGTCGTCACCAGAAGGTAGAGCACGGAAAAAGCAATCAGGACGCCAAAGTTGCGCCAGAGATGGGCACGGGTGTAGTCGAACTGCGCAGCCAGGTAGTCGTCGCCCCAAACGCTAGTGTTGCCGAGATGGGCGCCGGCGATGGCACAGCCTTGGTTCTCGGGGAGCACGCCGGGACCCTGAGGAACCAACTGCGCGGGCGCGCACTCCATCGTGCGGCCGTGGAATTCGTTGGACACGACGCCTTCAAAGGCGTAGCTCAGCGGGTTGATGTGGATGATCCACCCGAACCAGATCTTCTGCGACAGCAAGACGGGCTTGGAGATGACGTATCCGGTGTAGATGACGAGCAGGTTGAGGGCCATGCCAGCGAAGCGGACGGCGTCGTCGATGGACGGTGACATGGAGGCAAGCATGCGGTACAAGGCCGTGATGCAGAAGGTAGTTGTGTACATGAAGAGCAGCTGGATGAAGAACTTTCCGGGATGGAGGTCGAGCCCAGTCATGAAGTACATGAGGATACCAAAGACGACGACCTGCATCAACAGGACGGGGAAGTCGACGAGGGCCCTGGCCAAGGTGACGGCGCTGGGACGGTAGAAGGCATACTCCTTGTGGCGGGCAACGATGCCGCGCCCAGAGACGGCCTTCATGAGCTCAGCGAGCTGGAGCCAGCCCAGGAAGACGCACGAGAAAAAGACAGCGCCGCCGCGCAGAAAGCTGCCAGCCGTGGAGGAAGGCGTGTTGTAAAACAGAGAGCCGACGATGAGACCGTTGCTGATGATGGTGAAGTACTTGGAGTAGAGCTCCGTCTTGTCGCCCCTAATCAGCCAAAACTCGCGGCGGGCGCATGCCAGGACCTGCTTCCAAAAGGGGATGGTGTAGTTGGAGTTGGACAGAACGCGGCGCGATTTTTGCTCCTGGACCGACTCCTTGAACCTTTGCATGTCGGCATGGTTCGTCTTTTGGAGGTGCTGCTCAAAATCCTCGACATCGGCAAGGAGTTTCTGGTACGCAGCGCTCTCGCGGAAGGCCTTCTCGAGCTCCTCGGCCGTCTTGGGGCAGCGGTGTTCGTAACCTTCACGGAATTGGCGAGAGGCAGGGTCGCAGATGGACGTGAGGAAGTCGGGGGTGGTCTGGCGTGGTGGCGCATAGAAGCCGAGGTCCTCGAAGTACTTCCTCGCATCCTTGGCAGGACCTTGGTAGAGCATGCGGCCCTCTTCGATGACCAGGACCTTGTCCATCAGCTCGTAGATGCCCTCGCCAGCTTGATAGAGCGTGGTGATGGTTGTCCGGTCCGAGACGTCGGTCATGATGCGCAGCGACTTGGCGTAGTCGAGTGCCGTCGAAGCATCCAGACCTCTGGTCGAGTTGTCCCAGAGAGCAATGGAGCCCTTGGTTGCGAGGGTCTCAGCAATGCTGACTCGCTTCCTCTCACCGCCCGAGACACCGCGGACGTAGGCGTTTCCGACCAGCGTATTCTCGGTGTGCTTGATGGCAAACATGCGCAACAGGGCGTCGATGATGACGCCGACGTCGCCCCTCAGGTTCTTCCTTGTCTTGTTAAGGAGCGAAAACTTGAGCGTCTGGCCGACGGTGAGGGTGGGCAGATGCTGGTCGTCCTCGGGGTTGTAGACGACCTCGCCACGGTATCTCTTGCGAGCCTCGTCTGCGGGGATGCCGCTGTACGAAACGTCGCCCTCGACCAGAGCGTACGAGTCCCTGTTGTTGGCCATGACCTTGAGGAACGTGCTGCACCCGCTGCCAGGCCGTCCAAGGACCATCATCATCTCGCCGTGGCGCACAACGCCCGTGAAGTCGTTGAGGAGAGTCCGAAGCTCGCCGCCGTGGCCGATGCGCAGGGCCGGGAAGAAACCACAGAGGATATGGTACAAGTCGGGGCCGAAGGTGCCGAGGATGGCCTGGGGGAGTGTCCGGACAAACGAGGCGCCGCTGGCAACACCCTTGACTGTCAGATGCTTGAAAACCACTCCCAACTTCTTTGCCGACTCGCCCGACTCGGTCCGCTTCTCCAAGTGACCATCGCGCATAAACTGCTCCAGGGGAAACTCGTCCTCGTCCGTCGTGCTGTCGTCGTCTCGGTCGGACTCATCCCCGACATGGGCTTCCTCGTCGCCGGCCTGTCCCGCGGTCTTTGACCTGCCGCTTGCCCGAGATGCCACGCGCCTGAAGAAACTGCTTCTGCTTTTTGTTGTCTTCTGCGAGGCTGCCGCATGGGAGCGAGTGTTGGTCAGCCTGGTCGAGAGTTCCTGCTGGAGTTCTTCAAAGTCATGCATGGCCATGCGTTGGCTGACGGGGCCGCCCATCTCCCGCTCGCCCCAGATGCCCTCGGCTTCAGGGGTCGACGGGATCATTGTGGACTCGCCGGACTCAGTCTGGTCTTGGGGTTGTTGGTTTGCTGGCGGCGACTGTGTCTCGTCTCGGTGGTGGAGCGAGTCCGGGAGCACGTCTGCTGCCCCCCGGCGCAGGGCCTCCTCTGGTGAGTGGCCCCACATGATGGTTGCTTGTGTGTGAAGGAAACGAGAAGGAGAAGGGGTCTGGGTCTGGAGTAGAGAAGACAAGGGGTAACGGTGTTCAAGGTGTGAGATCAATGAGGTGCCCCCAGGTCACCGACGGCAGGCAGTGAGTGACTGCCGGAAACTGCACGGTCAGAATGGTCAGAACGGCACAGCAGGTCAGAGCTGAGACCGGGGGATCACTGTTCGTGGCTCGTCAGGGTCACACACAAAGGAAAACGAAGGAGAACGGGTGGTATATATGCCATGCCAGCCATACAAAGACGGATTTCTCAGCAAACATGGTGTTCTGTCACCCCCATGGCTGTCTCTCCCCCCAGATGCAGGGTCAGGCCTGTGGGAGGAAAGATGCAAAGTCAGCATCATGGATCCATGCCTCGTGAAATCGGCAGACCGCAACGCAAACCTGAGCTGAATTTCTGAATCACTGCCGGAAGGAGACAGGGGAGATAAGAGAAGGGTTTTTGCAAACCGCACATGCTGGGGCCTGCATCAGCCAGTCAGAGCCGCCTGTCAGGCCCACTACTTCCGTGTTGGGAAACCGGGATGTCCTGAAACGTCACTTTCTCCTCTCGGCACTCTCAGCAGAAATCATTTCGGGGAGGGTTCCTTCGCCGTCGAAGCCCGTCGAAGTCTGCTGTGTGGTCCACTCTGCGCCGGTAAATCGAGATGCAATGCATGTTGAATCGTTGATCCACAGCCTTACAACGTCTCGTGGAGTCGATGGGCATCGGAGTTAGGCAATTAGACACGGGATGATTCGAGGACTGATAGCGATCCTGACAAATGACGTGCCTTGGCGCGAGTTGCGTTCATCCGGCGACTGTCTAATTATAAATCATACCGTCGCCAGTTGGAGTACGAGATGTGGGTTATTTACCAAGTGCATTGCGCAACCCCATGTTCGTGTATATCACTGAACAGCGCCCTTGAGCTGTGACTCCTACGAATTTCCGATCCTTATCGGACATATCCAACCTTCACAGTGGCATCGAGCAAAGGGCCGAAAGCTATGGAGATACGAAGATGATGGTTTGGACTTGGCGATCTGCCCGGCGTTAAGGATGGTAGTTGACTTTGTCTCCGGATGCAAAACAAGCACTGTGCTGGGAGTCTGCTGGGAGTCTGTTGTTCCACTGGTTTGCCCATGAAAAATCGGTGTCAACGCCAAGGGCGGAGTGTCCTCCGTCGTTGATTCGTCGTGAATCAAGATGAAATCATGGACTAGATCCACGGCGAGGGGTGGAACCAGACAGACACTGCGGGGAACCTTGGCCTCTTTGAGTCTGGTGATTCTGCCATCATTCCAGCTTTGCACTCTCTGGCGCAACACCAGCGGTGTCGAGGGATACTGTGAATCAGAATGTTTTGTTGAGGCGTCGAAGCGTTGAGGCATATGAAGAAACGATGATTGAATATGATTCATTCAGTTCGTTCCGAATGTGGAAGCACCACTTCGGCCATAAAGGATAAAGGGCTCGAAAGCTGGAATTCTTATTCTTACAAATGCTAATAAAGAGCATAAATCAATTCCAGCAGACATTCCATTCTAGATTTGCAATGATCATGAAAACCTAAGATGGGATACATGTACAATCCAAACTTGACGTTGGAACACAGTTGTTGAACAGACGTAAATGTCAGAGTGTCACATTACTTTATGTTGAGAAAATGGCACGCGCAAAGATGATTCTTATGATTCTCAACACCAAACGCACGCCAAATTTACCAGCTAGACAAGAACAAAGACACAAAATCAACTGATAGCCCTCAATCCTGGGACCCCCCGCTCCGAGCGCCAGTCCCAGTACCACGCTTCATCAGGTCGAGCATCTCCCTCAGGGCCGCAATCTCGGCGTCCTGCCGCGCCACCCTAATCCTCAGATCGTCCCTCTCCTGCTTCACCTCCTTGACCTCATCCTCGAGCTCCTGGATGCGGTCGATCTTTTTCTGCCGGTACCGCTTGGCCGCGATGTTGTTGCGGTAGCGCCGCGAGATCACCTCCGGGTCATCGTCCGGGGAGTGGTGCTCGGTGGCTGTTGGTGTTGCGATTGCCGTGATTGATGGTGCCGTGGCCGAGTGCTTGGTGATTCTTCCGTCGGCGGTGCGCGAGAGCGAGGCACCGGCCGGCCGACGTCCCGGCTTGGATGGCTTGCGCTGCTGCGGCAACTTGAGGCCGGGGAAGAGCGCTTGACTGTCCGGACCGTCCGGGCTGGGCGGCGCAGGGGAGGGGGACTGGAGGAGGCTGGTCGCGGGTGTGTTGGAGAGAGAGCTTGTCGCCGAGCTCAGGGGCGGCACAGGGAGAGTGCCAGAGGTAGGGAAGTAGTCAAAGAGGGGTGTGGTGAACGATTCGAGAGTTGCGTACGAGTCGAAGTCGAATTCGGGCACGGGGAAGCATGACAGGTCCGCGATGGCTGTTGTAGTTGAAGTGGTATCGATGAGGCCGAAGCCGTTGGCTGCTGTTTGGTCCCAGGTGAGATGATTCAGGAAGTCATCGAGGTCACCGTGACTAGCATTGCTGGGGTTGGAAGAAGAGGGTTGCGAGACGAGTGCATGAGGCTGCAGCGGAGCATGCGGCGGCCATTCTTGCAGTATGTAACGTCGGCCTCTTCAAGCAGAGGCCGGGAGTGCCTTTCCAAGGTTGGTGGGAAAGCGTGGGGTTTGGTTTGGTTGCAAGACGGGGGAGGAAGGGGAGGAAAAAGCAGGGGAGGTGAGTGGCGGCAAAGGGCTCCATTTGTATGACCAGACCGTCGGATATCGCCACGTCCCCCGTTCCGCCAGCCGACTAGCTTGACCCACATTTCCCCCCGGGATGGATGCTCAGCCCGCCTGCGGTCATCACTCCTATCAATGTGACAACCGCGCCGTGACAACCACACACGAGAGAGCAACCGGCGTCACCCCGATGGGTGGAATACGACGAGAGGATGAATTGCAGGCATGAAGCGCGTCGTGTTAACCGGCGAGGACGTGCTGGAGTTGCCTGCTCACAGCTCCCTTGGCACATCGGCCTTCATGTTATCTGGCTGTCTGCTTGGCACATGCAGATGATGGACGCGGAGGGGGTGACTGCAAAATTGGAATGCCTCAATTACCTAGACCCGTGATGATTGCGCTAATCCAAGCTATGAAGAAAACCCCTGAGCTGGACGATGCATCATACCCATGCCGCTGCCTCCTTTTTATGCCCTCCAAGCAATGACGATAAGAAAAGAAAAAAAACACAAAGAAAGGAAAAGAAAACGGACCCGTCATTTGCAAACCCGAGAGAGCTGGGCCCTGTTTTGATCGCAGCCGCATGTCCACACCGGGGTCATCTCCGTCCAAACCCTCATTCATCCTGCTCGTCCTCCTCCACGACGGTCTCGTGGCCGTTGTGCTGCTGGACGTATTGTGCTGGTACCGCTGCCTGTACAAGTTGAACCGGACCAGCGAGGACTGGATGTGGCGGAGGTTGAAGAACTGGGATCGCTTGGTTGGCTGGATGGGCGAAAACCGGGAAGCCCTCAGCGTCCGGGGCAACTTGGACAAACTGAGCCGCTTGCGGGACTGGCACGGGAACGCCCTGGTGGCTAATCATCACTGCTTGGTGGTTAAGCATTACTGGAACGGGGTATTCGGCATGAGCTGGTTGATCGGCTTGGTGAGCTTGGGCGTGCATCGCAGCTTCCAGGTCTGGAGCACCCTGCAAGAGCTGGGCCGTCTGCAGGGCTTCGGCAGTCTGCACGGCTTGAATATCCTGCAAGGCTTGAGCAGCATGGATCACTTGGGCTGCTCGAGCGGCCGAGTGAGCTTGCAAAGCTCGAGCACTCTCAGCCATCTCTATGGCCTGAACTGCTTGTAAGGCTGGGTGGGGCGCGGCAGGTTGCGGGGGCGAGTGGCCGAGGGCCATGTTCGCGTCGTGGCCAAGCAGGACTGATCGAGCGCCTTGAGCACCATGGAGGACCGGGGCAGCTGGCAGATCTGGGGAATGTTGAGCGGCGCCGTTGTTGCTGTTGTCCTGAACACAACACTGGGGAGGGAACCATTTCCGTCGCCCCTCCATGAACGCCGCTCGCATCCGGGACTGGATACACTCGTTGCAATAAAAGTGCCGTCCCAGTGTGCATCGCTGGCCTTGACCGTCCGGGGGAAATGCTCTGCGGCAAAAGCTACACAGCTTGGTGGCGACTGGCAGTGGCTGCTGATGGTGGGATTGGGATGCGGGCCCGCCATTGCTTTGACTGTTGGAGCGTCCTGCCATGATGCACGATGAAGGGCGAATTAAAGTCTCGGGGTCTTGATATTACGGCTCAGGTGGTCTCGGCGCGGTGTGGGAGGAACTAAGAGAAACTGAGTTCGTGAAGTCGAACGATGCGTGCCGAGAAGAACGCAAACATGATTCGAGTCTTCAGGGACGAGAATTGGGCCGAGCCAACCGCTACCCCTTCCATCCGCAGAGCGCCAGGCTCCTGGAAACCACGGCCGGAAGGCGCCATGACAGGCGAGTGCAGGGAAGGCCGATATCTATCGTGGGATTCCATTACAGCAGCTTGAGGAAGCAGCGCGCAGGGGGGGTGGCTGCATCATGGGGGATTTTCCCATCTAAGATCGAACTGCGCAACCTGGAGGGGCACCCAGGAGCAGGAGGTAACCGGGCACATAACGGCGATTAAGGAAGGTGAAGGATGCCAAGGCGGGTCAAATTCGAATTATTTGCAAGTGCTGAGATGGGGTGGTTAAAACTCAATAAAACTTAAAAGTTGCTGGGAACCTGGAAGTCAAGACCCTGATCCATTCTTTGTTGACATGCACCGGCGTTGTCCAATCAGGGAGCCGGGATTGTTGCATCCACGCCAAGGCCCGCTCTGGCTCAGCAACCTTGGGCAGCGCACTTTCAATCAACACAACATCCCCAGAGGTGCAGTCAACAACCGGGAAACCCTCGATCAATGCCAGAGTCTAAACCACGACACATACCAAACTCGACATACCGCATCCAGTGATAAAACCCCGACAAACCTTCCTTCTACAAGGCCACGGCGCGCAAAACACACAGCAGCCATGTCCAACCCCGCCCCCACCTACGCCGACTGCGTCGCCTCGCTGCGCACCTCCCTCTCCTTTCTCGAGTCCTCCGTCGCAACCCTCGGCACAGGCGTGCAAGACTTCCCCCGCTTGTCATCAGTCCTCAAGACCGTCCGCGTATGTAACTGCTTCCCGCGCTGCATCACAACCCCTCAAGCATCTGCCAGGTTCTCCCACCCACGGCGGCAATGACACATGGCTCACAAGAACAAACCACAGCACTACGAACTGATCCCGCAACCGACCCTCGCCGCCGCCGAGTCCTCCCTGCGCGACGAGATTGGGCCCTTTGTCGCCCTGCTCCTGGACCGCGCAGACAAACACCTCGAGCGCCAGGCCCGCCGAATCGAGACCCTCAAGGCCCGCGCCGAGCTGAACGCCGGGCGGCTGTCGCATACTGCAGATGCGAGCAATAACCGTGGCGGTGGTAAGAATGACAAATATGGCAGCAGTGGCGCAAAGGGCACGGGGAAGGGGAACACGGCCGGGCGGCCGCTCGGGGCAAGCGCCGCCTTGAGAGCAAAGGTGGTGCATCAGCGGAAGGAGGCGTTGAAATACAGTGTTGAGAGGCTCGATCTGGAGGTGCTGCAGAAGGAGAGGGAATTGAGGATGCGTCTGGGCCAGGCGTGAGGTGGATGTAGTGGGGATGAAGGAGGTATCGGCAACAAAGGGGAAAGCGACGAGGCCAGGTGGATTGGATTACTTGACCTTACCACCGCCCGAGAGACGCATCGTACGTCTTTACGGAGACATGAGAGGAGACATGGTGGAGCCCCGCCAGCAATCCAGCGAGTCTACTCGGGGGACTACACGAAGCGGAACTCACCCTCTCTTCCGCGGGAACAACACCGTCCTTTCGGGGGAGGAAACACCGCAGTAGGGCTGTGGCAGGCCGGCGGTCACTGGCAAGCCAACTCCAGGGGGAGGACACAGTCCAGTCCACGCAGGATGGCATGTCCCGCGATCGGCTCGTCCCTGTGCAATCTTCGGGTGGGCGCTCGGGGCGCCATAAGGATTTGCGAAATGGGCTCAAGTTGGCTACAAACTCTGGCACCAAGGGTGATGCCTTGCCTTTCTCTACGAGAACAGGAGACAGGCTCTCGGGGAGGGAGGAAGATGCATCACCACGGATGCACCGACTGCAAGGGTGCATGCAGATCAAGTCAATATCTGGTTGTATTATGGATTCTCATGTCATGGCAGGGGAGGCAACTGTGAGAATAGTATGAGGGTTGACCTCGACAGGGAGGTTTGGTTGGTAGGGAGGGAGAGGGGTTCGCAGTCGAACTCCATACTTCACACAGAACAAGAGTAGGATGAATGTTGCATTGCTATGCCAGTCTCTCGTTCCCAATGCCAGATCAGCACAATCCACACAATTCTATTCGTCTTACATGGAGTCGTGCGTGCCCGTCAACACCAGAATACAGCAGAACTGGAGAAGCGTTGCAAGAAGCGACGGACCGCGCGGGCAAAAATAGCTTAAGGTAGTGTCACAACACGAATGGTACATGGAATAATAGTGGTTTCAAGAAGGGAATCCGTATAAGGAAAAAAAGGGAAAGGAAAAGAACACCGACAGCTCAAACCAACAAAAAAGAGAAAATAGAAAAATTCCCAGCCAAGCCAAAGCCAGTCAGACCCGCCCAGAAACGACCACGGTTTTAGACCTCATCCAACGCATCCCATGTCAAGCCGAACAAGGCAAATATCACCCCCGCCGGCGTCTCGTGTCACACCCCCTGCCATATTCACCCTTCGCGAACCCTCATCGGCCACGTGGGACAGAGGGCAACAAAACGGCCCGGTCCGCTTGCCGCGGACGGCTTCTAACTTATTCATGTAACGCCGGATGGGGTCGAGTCGGATGTAGGGTATATAGAAAAAAGACGTCATCCAGACGAGCGGTAAAAAAACAAAAAAGAGAAATCATCCACATGGTATCATGCGTGCTGCCCTGGCGCCTCATTGCTCGCGACTTCACCCCATGCAACTGCTCTGGATTCCGGATTATAATAGGATCAGGTAGTTGCTGGGCGCGATGCCTGTCTCGCCGTTCTCCTTGCGTGCTTGCCACCACCTGCCGCTGACGTCGCTGACCTCGAGGATTTCATGCTTGGAGAAGGAGATCTCGTTGGCATCCTCCGGGTTGGCCTCGTAGCTGTAGATGGCCTTGGCCCGGTAGGGGTACTCGGTAGGCGGCACGACCTCCGCATCCGGGTTCCCTGCTTGGGGAGGGGGCTTCTGGGTAGGGGCCGCCGTGAAGGCCGGAGGAACGGCCGAGTTCCGCATGGTCGGGGCCATGCCGCCAACGGGAGACGGGTTCTCAAGTCCGTTAAGTTGAGCCGTGTACATTTGCGGAGGTTGCACAGATGTTGACGTCTCGGGCCTGCGGTTGCCATAGCCGCCGTTCATGGTTTGGCGGTTTGCTGAAGTCGATTCCTTGGCGAGAGCGAACGAATCGATGTAGGCGCGGGGCACAGCCGACGGGGCAGAGCCGAAGTAAAAGATCCAGACAATCTGAGCGTATCGTTAGCGTCGCAATTTCGCAGGTATCGTATCCTGGAGCATGCATATGCACGTACCGTCACCATGGACAGAAGGATAAAGCCCGCAGCTGCGGCTTCCTTCGGGCCCTGGCTGGTGTGGATGAAGCCGTTGACGGATGAGCTCGAAAGCACAAGACCGCAGGCAAGGTAACCAACGACGGCGACATGGTATGTCTGCGTGCTATCGGACGCGACCACGACAAAGATGCCGATGATGAGGCCGATGTAATAGACAAGAGCCCAGTAGGTGTAGAGCGGAAACCCGCCGGGGAATTGGATGTGTGCCAGGATTGTCGCAATGAAGGATATTATCCATGCGAGCTGCAGGCGTGTCAGCGATCAATTGCAACACTTGTAGGAAAGGGAAATCCAAGGCATACCGTGGCGATTGAGATGGTCGCAAGAGCGAAGGGGTCGCCAATGATGTTCCCAAAGCTCACGCGCTTGCGGCCATACTGAGGCCTCGAGTATTCCATTTTCCCGAACGCTGGAGACTGGAGCGAGCCGTAACCGGGCATATGTGCGCTGACGGCCAGATGTTGGCGGCAGTCCGATGTGTGTTCGCGAAGTGGCAAAGTTCAGTTGACACAGGGCTCAAAAGGGTGCATGGAGCAGCCCGTCGTCTGATGCAGCAGCGGCTTGGGGCTCCGTGTCAACAGCGGGTGGTTCGTCAGGGGAAGCTGCAAGAAAACGGGAGTGGGGGAGACGCGACGAAATCTTTGGGTCGATATTTGTCGGACTCGGCCTCGCAAAAGCGAGCTGGGTGGTGCGCGCCTTGGTCGGGAAGACGAAAAAGAAAGACGGGTTGGGCGGCGGGATAGGCAAGCAATGGGTGAAGCGAGCGGCTCGTCGCGAAAACGGATCAAGTGAACGTGGTGAAATGGATGCACAGAATGGTCGATCGATCAATCCGGGGCCCAAAAAAGAGGGGACTGATCGTTGGCCCTCAGGAAAGTTGTGCTCAGAAAAGAAATCCCGTTCGGGGGGAACCGTGGTTTGTCGTCGCTCCAAGTCAAATCCCAATTCCGACACCTGTCAGGCCCTGATCGTCGTGGCAGCGCCCTGTGTCTTGTTTTCTGTCCGTCGTCGCAAACGCAGTACCCGCCAGCGAGCTTCAATCAATCAAATTTCGATGTGCAAGTGTCCTGTCGCGGGAAATCGAGACTGGCGTGGGTGGGATCGGATGGCCAGCGATGGGGAAGGGGGAAGGCGTCAAGAAGAAGCGAAAAGGGAAAATGCCCGTGAGGGAGGAGGAGACGAGGGTGGTAAATGGGTTAATGCGAAGGTGGAAGGGAGGCAGCACAGCCAGCCAACTGGGGACTGCGGAGAGCGGGACGGACGGCAGGCTCTGAGTGGACGGTGGACACACCAGCTGCAGGGGAGGGCGGATACGATGGGACGCCAACCTGCAAAATCACAAAAAACCAAGCGGGAGGTGGATCGTGCGCCCCCCCGAGCGTGGCTGCTGTGCCTCGAGCCCAAGGATTCCATTTGGCTGGACCGCAGGCCTCGGCGAGTTTGCACGCAGGGGAACAATCGCTTTGCAGGTGAAGTTACGCGAGAGGGCTTCATTCCTTCGCATCCAGTCCAGGGCGCATCGCTGGCAACTTTCGCGGCTGGTGCAATGTAAGTGCCTAATAACTGAAGGTAACTGAACCATGGTCTCCGTTCGTACTATGGATAGAATCCCAAGCGCAAGCGCTCGAGCGGCGTTGTTAGGTAGCTGCCTTGCCCTCCAGCTCCATGTTCAGTTGTCACCCGAACACACCGCATCGCATCAAGGGGATTGCTCATCTGCACCATTATTGAGGCTTCTGCATGAGTAGGTATGTGTATGTAATTTGCATCGCAGATTTAGAACCCCGGGAATAGTTATCACAGCATCCAGCTGCACACCAGGCTCCCCGAAATGCGCAAGTTGACGGATGTTTGACAAGCAAGTGTTGGCACTGTTGGAGCAGTGACAGGCCATTGAATCCATGGCGTCGGGCGGGCTTGGGGGGGTGAGATGACGGGAGAGGAGGAGAGTCAGTTCTGGCTCCGCAGACACGTGCGAGCCCGCCCGCCGAAACAAGCGTCATCGAATCGACTTGTTGAAAGAGGCACTCTGCACGCCAATCGAACAATTGGTTTCAAGCAAGCATCTGCTTTGTCCAGATCTGATGATCGTTGCTGGCGAGGGTTGGAAAGGGCTGGCCTCCCACTGGCGCTGTGATTCACTGCGACAGCTGCGACAGACCGGCAAATCATCCTGGTTCGGTCACTTTGATTGGGTCAAAATGCAGACCTCTCAAAGGTGGTGCCCCTGAGCCTTCCCGAGTCTTGGCGAGGACCAACGTCGGCCCCGCTCCGCATGTTTCAAAGTTTCTCAAACTCCACAACACCCTGCCCAACCGCTGAGAGGTGGGTGCCGTGTGGGCCTTGACCTTCCAGGGACTGCGGGGGGTCTGGGGTGGTGTCCTCGAAACCCCATCTCGACAAGAAGATTGACTGGTGACACAAGCATCACGGGCTCCAAGGAGGTGACCTGGATCCGTGCTCGCGGGTCGGTTGGAACGGTATCGGGCCCCTCGCAGCTGCAATGGGACGCCGCAGAGACTGTGCGGTGGTGAAAGGGCCTTGCCTCCGTTTTTGTTTCAACCAGGCGCGCCCACAACACCCAAGTTACATAGTGCAAAGTTCTCGTCGAGCGCTCAATGCCAGTCACGACAGATGCGCGGGCGATGATCGGCATTCCAAGGGACCGTGGCGTTGGACATTCCATCAACATTTACCCCTCCAGGGAGCCCCAGAACGATCCCACCTTGCCACATCGATCGATTCGGAACACCTGGGCCCTGCATCGGATCTTCGCAAGGTGCAAAGTCTGTCTGTCCGCGCAGCTTCTGTCAGGGCTGCATGAGACTTCCAAGGAACGGTTCAAACCCCCTTGCGGGCAAGTGTCGGGAGGTGTAACAGGCCAATATCGACCATATTGTGCTCATCCTCATCGAGCTGAGCTCCATCATTCCAAGTCAGCCCAGGTGGCTATGTGTAGACAAATAATAATAACAGCTCGCGGGAAGCCTCGGTGCAAATGCCAGCAGCTCATGTCATTTCCTGCCAACATGCCAATGCCCTCGTTCACAGCAGATGCAACACTCCCCGCCTCGCCCTTCAAGTCATACCAGCCCGGAAATATTAGTAACGATTGCGTGGTGCACTCTTCGTATGTGCTTGGAAAGTTGAGTAACCTGTGTGGGCAACCCAGCCAGGTCCAACATCACAGTCAGGCGCCCCTTTCCGTCCTCCCGGCCAGTAACTCGTCGTCTTCGCTACTCAATCCATCCCACTCCTGGCCAGACCCAGCGACCGGCCGGTCATCACCTGTTCGCCTGAAGCTCTTTAGAGTTTAGCCAGGTCCGGGAAGCAGGATTTGCGGTGCGTCCAGATTCGAAAGCAGGATAAAGTGCCCTTGAAACACGGAAATGTGAATGCCGGACCGAGGATCACCCTATGCCACGTGCAGCTTGCGATGCAGAATGTGTACATACATACATGGCAATCTACCGATCATGTTTGGTTGCCGTCATCTATATAGATAGTATGTAGATGCAGACATGCATCTGTGAGGACAAGCTTTCTTGAACACCATGTCGATCGCCCTGGTTCAGACCTCATGGCCGGGCGTGGGAACGTGGATTGGAACAAGCTTGTGCCCCCGCCTCCATGCTGCGAACAAATACCGCCCACCTTGACTCAGCTCTGGCGCCTCAAGGTCGCAGAATGCGTTGATGCCGTACTGCCAATAATAGGGAGCTGATCTGCGCCCCGGGCTGGTGATGCAGCCTGACCCTTGGTGCCGTTCCTGTCAACCCGAGCCACTGCCATTGACTTGGAGCAACCGATGTTCGCCTGGCATCTCATTGAACCAGTATCCATGCTGGCGCCAAAAAGACCAGCCCCATTCCCACGGCAGGTCCAAATCTGCCAGGTTGTCTGACGGAAGGGAAGCGCCCAGGGACAGCCGTCTTCGACTTCCAGCCCCGTTTCCCAGGCACAAAGACCCCAACTTGGCTTACATCTGCCAGTCCACTACAAACCCGGCGCGTCCCAATCTTTGTTCCTCGTGAACTGTCTTCTTGTAGTTCACCCGCCCCCCCGCTCTTCAAGCGCGTAACAGACCAACTGAGACGAGCCCAGTCCAAACCAACCTCGAACCAAATCACACCATCTCCCCCTCCGCTTTCGCCCTGGCAACCCTCCTGAGCCCTCGGTCTACCCTCTCCAACCGCCCCTCGACATCTGCCAACGTCACGCCATATCTCAACACGCCGCCCTCGTACCACGCGCGCACCGCCCTCTCGCTCCGCTCCCGCAGCTCCGCCATCTCCCTCTCCTGCTGCCACTGCAGTTCTTCGACGGCGCGCATGCGCGGTGCGAGGGCGGCCAGCGCGGCGCTCTGTTTCGCGTCGGGTATCGGGGTGTCGGTTGTCGCGGCTGTTAGCGCGGACGCTGTCGAGGGGAAAGCCGTCGCGTAGGCGAGGACTGTCGCGCGGACCGCGTCCGGGGAGAGCTGTGTGGGGGGTTCGGTAGAGGTCGAGGTGGGGGATTGGAAGAGGGTCGGGTGGGATTTGTCTGGAAAGATTGTCTCGTCAGTTTGGTTGGTTCTTTCTGGGTAGAGATTCGGTAGAATGGCTGCCGGTGGGGATGGGTGGGGACAGGGCCGATGCGTACAGATTTTGAGGATCTCGGCGTAGACGCGAACGTGGCGGAGCAGGTGGGTGAAACGGCGTTCGAGCTCTGCGAGCGAAGCTGTTGCCGATTCGGAGGGTGCGTGGGTTGGTGGTGACCTTGGGCCGTAGAGAATGTGCTCGATACGCAGCAGACGCGCCTCCAGCAGGGAGATGGTCGCCGCGGTTGTTTCGTCCAGCGTGCTGTCCATGATGGTGTTTATTGGGTTGATTGGGTACGGTATTACTGATGTCCAGCGCGGTCGGATGTGGAATTGGAGCGTGATGATGGTTTGGGTTCCAACCCCGGATTTGACCCCACACACGAGACGCGCCAAGCGTTCGTGAAGCCAGCAAGGCACCCTTGTCGATCTGGAAGTCGTTGCTTCAAGAAAAGAGCCGACTGACTGACCGGAAAGTCGAATTTTGGTGATGTTTTTGGTCAGGAAAAAAAATGGTGGTTCACGCAACACCACCAGTTTGGACAGCGATTTGTCATGTACACAGTGAGGAAAGAATTCCTGGCCGCATCAAAGCATAAGTAGGCAACTTCCGTTCAATCCTGCGACCTACGGGTCTGGAGCTGAGCCATTTGGCCAACGCGGAACTGGAAGAGCTTCAGTTCAACTGCCCGCCTTTGTAACCCAGCTTTGTACTCTGTAAAGCCTCCAAGTTCGATTCCCCTGCGGGACAGTCTTCCGTCAATCCCCTAGGTCGGTCACAATCCGGTCACCCTGCCAGCTCTGTGTTGTCTCTACCCCCATGCCACTTGACTCGCAACCGGCTATTGTACGGAGTACAAATTGGGCGTATGGACTTGAAGGCTATGATGTGTGTTAGCCAACTTGGTACACGAGGTAGTCGTGGGGAGCCAGGACTGCTTACCTTCCGGCACCAATCAGGTGTTATTGCCAGGAACAGCATTGTCGCTGCCAAGGCTAGCGGCGTAGGCACGGATGGCCTCACCATGCTGCTCCCAGACATGGTTGGCGCATGAATCCTTCCGCGAGTAGCCTATATTACATCCCGGAAAGCAACACCAGTGCCAGCTTGCAGCATCTGCATGCTTCTTCTGATGCCGCTTGAGCGAGCTCATTGACTTGTACGGACGGCCGCAGACGCCGCAAATGTGCAGACCCAGTTCAGGATGGTTGTCGGCAACGTGACCCCTGGATGGAATATGCCTGTCAGCATTACGTTGCGGGTAACATTCCCAGCGAATGGATGTCATCTGTCGTGCGGTGGCGGGTCTAGCCAAGGCCTTGGCTTTACGTTATTTACTTACTGCAGGGCCGGAACCGACTGAAACAACAGGCCGCAACCGTGGCAGGGACACTTGTACTGATGGGGAGCGTTCATGTTGGGTTGTGCTTTGTGTTCTTTGTTGCTAGGTTTGATGGTAAATCGGCTTCTCGAGATGTTTGACGAGTCGGCTGTTTGAGTCGATTCCTCCCGATCTTTTTTTTGGGAGCGACCACAAGGCGACCGAGAGTTTTTCGTACCGATTGTACAAAGCGGCGAGACTTGAATTAACAGGGTTAGGGTTAGACAGGGTTAGGGTTAGAGAGCTGCGTGACCCACCCGAGTCAATGCTTCAAATCAGGCGCCCTTCATCCCAAGCCAAGGGTTGATCCGAAGGATTGGTTGCCCATTGATCCAAACCCTGAACTGCCACGTCAAGTGTAATCCGTCACTCTTGCAAGCCGCTGCTCTTCCCAACAGCCTGCAACGACGAGACGATCAGGAGCGCCGAACCGACCACGATCAATAAAAGAGGAACTACGGAGTAGTGCAGACTGTCATTCGAGCAACACGCCGCGATCTGCCCCCCGATTGACGTTGACGACCCGCTCGCGTGCTTCCCGCATCAACCGCCCTGGCGCCCCCCTGACCATTCGCTTCAGGGGCGCTGAACAAGTCGACGACTCCCCCGATGGCGGCAACAGTGGGCGCATAGTCCAACCCGCGAAACAGCTTGAATATTCTCCCTCTCCCGACACGTCGACCTCCGAAGCTGGGTTCTTCGCAGTGCCCAAAATCACACCCGTGCGACCAGCCTAGATGACAGGTTACTCTTCGGTGGCGTCTGGCAGTGCGTCAGCATCTACCGCCGGCGGAATCATGGCGCAGTGCGTGTTCCAACTTTGAATATCCCAAGACGCTGTAAACTAACGAGCAGCATCCTGCAGCCAACGTCGAGCCCGCAATCTCAAGCTGGGTGGCGGCCACGCCTCCATCATGAGCAGCAACATCAACCTTGTCAACACCAGTTCGTCGAGACACCAACCGAGGCCCCCCGGTATGCATTGCTAACGAGAACTGGCAGTTATCGGCGCCGGAACGCTCGCCATGCCGTCGGCCATGTCCCACTTTGGCGTCACGCTCGGAGTCCTACTGATCCTGTGGTGCGGGCTCACGTCTGCCTTCGGTCTGTACCTCCAGTCTCGCTGCGCTCGCTACCTCGATCGGGGAACGTCGTCCTTCTTTGCGCTGTCGCAGATCACCTACCCGAACGCCGCCGTCGTCTTTGATGCCGCTATCGCCATCAAGTGCTTCGGAGTGGGCGTCTCGTACATGATCATCATCGGCGATCTGATGCCCGGCGTGGCCGAAGCTTTTGGCAGTGCAGACTCGGGCTTTCCCTTCCTTGCCGACCGCAGATTCTGGATAACCGCCTTTTTCTTGCTCTTCATTATTCCGCTGAGCTTCCCGAAGAGGCTGGACTCCCTCAAGTACACGAGCGTGGTCGCCCTGCTTGCGATTGGCTATCTCATCATTCTGGTCGTGTACCACTTCGCGGCCGACGAGATTCCGAATAAGGGGGACATCCGTTTTATCACCTGGGAAGGGCCGGTTGCTGCGCTCAGTAGCTTACCGGTCGTGATCTTTGCGTACACGTGCCACCAAAATGTGAGTTGTGCGAGGCGTCGCTGTGTGCTTTCTTTCCTAGGCCATCTCGCTGACAACACTGTTTCAGATGTTTTCGATTCTGAACGAGATCAAGGACAACTCGCCCAGCAGTGTCGTCACGGTCATCGGCTCCAGCATCGGTTCTGCTGCGTCGGTCTACATTCTAGTTGCCATCACGGGTTACCTCACGTTCGGCAGCGATGTCAAGGGAAACATTGTTGGCATGTGTAAGTTGGACCTCATCGTCCCCCGACACCTCATTACCCTTTAAGCTAACATACCCCACCAGACCCGGCTTCTATCGCCTCGACAATCGCCAAAGCAGCCATCGTCGCTCTCGTCACCTTCAGCATCCCCCTGCAGATCCACCCCTGCCGCGCCTCCATCGACGCCGTCCTCCGCTGGCGACCAAACAGCAGCCAGCGTTCCCAGAGCGTCTCGAGCAACACTTCAGGCAGCCAGCCCCTCCTCCCCTCGGCCAGCGCGCCCGCAGCCGTGGTCGACAGCCACGGCGCGCCCGTCGTCGCCATGTCGGAGTTCCGCTTCGCCCTCATCACCAGCGGCATCCTGGTGCTGAGCTACATCACGGCCCTCAACGTCTCCAGCCTCGACCGTGTCCTCGCGTATGTCGGCAGTACTGGGTCCACCGCCATCTCGTTTATCCTCCCGGGCTTGTTCTACTACAAGATCAGCGACCCGGATAGCATCTACCATCAGCGTCTGTCCAAGGAGGACGACGACGTCGAGTTTGATGGCGAGGAGGATGTTGCGGACGAGGAAGCCGATATGGCAAACTCGGGATTGCTGGGCAGTGTTGCAAGTCTGCGGTCGACGGCGAGCGGAGCCGGGAGCTGGCTGTCGCGGTGGAGGAGGAAGTGGCGCTGGGATCTGGAGCATCTGGACACGGGGCTGTTGAGAAAACTGTCGCTCTGCTTGTCGGTGTATGGCGTGTGTGTCATGGTGGTTTGTTTGGGCATGAATGCTTTCTTTTCGCATTGAAGCTCTGCCGGCGGGGAAGGCGGGCAATGATAGAACTGAGGTGGGGAGACCTGAAGAGACAGGAGGGGTTGAGAGTGGTAGATGGACTGGGTTGGGTTTTTCCGAATGGCGTTATCTCGTTCTGGGGTAACAATCAGGTAGTGTAGACATTTCCGGAAAGGCGGCGGGCGGTTGCATCACGCAGGAGGGGATATCGGTGGGCGATTCAGGGAGGGGGACTTGACTGGGTGTGATATTCTGGCGTCTGGGCGAAATGCATTGGATCTTGATGGGGGTTAGTTACAGCATACATATGGTAGAGACATACAGAGCAATTGCTGACAATCCTCCCTCTGCCATTCTCCTGTGCGAGCTTGAGTGTTTTCTTCCCCGGGTCTTAGCGCGAGGGTTGACTGCTCCCATGTTGACTGCCAGATCGTCAAGAATGTAAGGGGAATGCGCCCCGGCCGCCGCTCAGACAAACTGTCAAGGCAAAGCAGAAAAAGGGCCATGATCACTCGTTTTCCTTTCCTCCGAGAGCCGTTTGGGACTACAATCGCAGCAGGATATCCCCACGGAACTCAAAGCGTGTATGGCCTGTTCGTCAGCTCGTTGGATAAGGGATGCGGCTCCAGCACCCGAGCAGTATGAGGACCGGATTTTCCTAGGTGTTGTAGTCCAGATACCTATGATTTCCCCCGAGATAAAGGCGCTTCCTACTTCTCTCAACGGTCCCCCAAGCACCACTCCCAACAGCACAGCACTCCTGCACCCAACACAAAGACGGCAAAGACCGTCGCTCGTCCAGCACAAGGAGCGCGTTCACAGGGTTCGAAGAGAGGGTGGATATGTTGGTGAAGGACGGGCCTCGGCAAGGTTGATTTCGTCGCTATCGTACAGCCCCGGAATTCTCCCTCTCGCAAAACGCCATTTGTGCCTGCGCGTGTCTATCGTGTACACGGAACCCAGCGGGGGAAATAAAATACAATTCTTGTTTATGATATCGCCTCTCTTCATGACTCGTTCGCCTGATGGGACTTCGGGCTCGGGGGCGCGGCTGGTCGGTGCTTGGGCGGGAGAATACCAACCTGCGGGATCATGGTCGTTAGCTCTGCGAACATAACACGTCCGGATAGATAGCTCGTGGCTCAAACAGCGCGCTGCGGTCCGTATGCGTGTCGTCGTGCTTACCATTGATAATAACCTCCACATGGTGTCTGTCGGTTGGGCACCCACACCGATCCAGTACTTTGCCCTTGTCGTGTCCAGCTTGATATCCTTGTGCAGCCTGCCCGAGGTGTCGTAGGGGTCCTTCTTGGGGATGGGATCGTAGGTGCCGATAACCTCGAGGGGCCGGCTGTTGCGCGCCGTGCTGGGGGAGAGTTAGAGGGCGTCCATCATCTCAGGCAGAAGCAGGGACGCTTGGTGGTGGGAGGGAGGGCGAGTCGCGACCGGGGGGAGGGTGGGCATACCGGGCGTGGGCGACGACGATGTTGTAAAACGGTGCGTTGGTGCGCCCAAAGCGCGCAAGTCTGATCTTGACCACCATATTTATTCCTCTTTCAGTCGGCCAGGGAATAATGGAGTCGTGGCTGTGATGTTTGGCGGCGGCGATGGTGGTGTCTTTCTGCTCTCTGCTCTCTGTCCGTTACTCGCCTTCGGCTGCTGGTTCAATTCGAGGTGCACGAGCCGCCCGTCTGGAAATTTTGGACCCCTGTCTGCCATCTTCTCGAAATGCGCCAATCATATTCACCAATCACGCTCGAGAACGCTTACCTAAGCCTCACATTTCAGGCCCGAATATCAAAGTTTGGGGCTGTACATCAGTGTCGGGGAAGGTGTGGGTGATGTCAGTCAGGCAGGTCTTGATCCCCTCCTTCCTTGCCTCGAATATCAGCGCAAAAGGCTTTTTTTTGTTCGTTGTCGATAACTTTAGGAACCAACCTTCCAAACAATCTTGTCGTCTCTGTCAAATCCAAACAGTGATAGCAGTAAATTACCAAGGCATTTCCAAGATCACTCAGGGCCCCACCAAGTCGTTCTCTCCGATGGCACTCAAGGTATGAAATGAAGGTCGACCACGGGTCGTTTTGATTCATCCAGATTGATCATCGTTGCCTGGGTGTTGGGCCTTTGGTGTTTTTATTTGCTCAACTCAGCTCTCCATCTCTAACTCTACCCTGCCTATGGGCACCGCACACAGACTCTCTCCGCAAAGGCTGCCGCGGCCCTGGACAAGGAGCTGATGAGTACCGGGGCTTTCTCGATCGATCAGCTCATGGAGCTGGCAGGCCTCTCCGTCTCTCAAGTTGGTCGGTGCAGTGACCCTCCATATTCCGCTTTCCTTGTCATGCACGGATTTTGGGTTAACCTTCGCAACCATGATGCAGTCTACCGAGTCCATCCTCCGAACAAAGGCAGACGGGTTCTCGTTGCCGTTGGGCCTGGTAACAATGGTGCGTCCACCTGATGCCAATCCTCTCTGTTTACGGAGCACTTTTCACCCAGTGTTGGTCAGTGCGCTCACTTCATGTTCCGCTCCAGGGGGGGATGGGCTGGTGGCCGCCCGCCATCTTCGCCATTACGGCTACCAACCATCCGTCTACTACCCGAAACGCCCCAAGAATGATCTGTATCAGGTTAGTGTAGCCTCGTGAATCTTTCTTTACATCGATGCCGCTTTCCCGTGTTGCATGTGCCCATCGATCGGTCTAGGTGCCTGATCGGTCTGGGTGCCTCGGTGCTCAAAGGGTTACCCCTGAAGATCAAATCATAGCAGATGGGGAATTCCTCTATTAGCACCTCTTGCTACTATCATCTGGGCAGGTGCCCCGCGAGCAGCAATCCGTGTACTTTGCTGCCGCAGAGGCACCGGTCGGCCCCCTCCGCGTTCCCTCTCCCTCGACAAACCGCTGACTCCTCCATGTTGTGTGTGCATGTAGCGACTCGCCAAGCAGCTAGAAGACCTCGACGTCCCCTTCGTTGACGACTTTCCGACGGCGCTCCAGTCGACCGACCATGTCGTTGATGCCATATTTGGTTGGTTATCATCCAAACCTCCCAGGCCCTTCCCCCCCCCCCAATCCCCCATTCTCCCTTCCCCCAGGTTATTTTTTTTCATGGGTCCCCAACTAAACCCGACAAAGGATTCAGCTTCTCCGGTGAGGTCCGGGAACCGTTTCCAGCAGTTATCCAGGCCATGGCGGAGACCAGGGTCCCGGTGACGGCGGTCGATGCTCCTTCGTCGTGGGATATCGAGGACGGCCCGCCCAAGTCGGGGGTCGGCAGCAACTTCCACCCTGCCGTCCTCATTAGTTTGACGGCGCCGAAACCCCTGGTCAAGCACTTCCGGGGCCGCCATTTTGTCGGGGGCCGGTACGTACCAAGTTTTCGCACCCACCCCCTTCCTTTGTCCCCCACCTCCCCCTCCCTTGTTCTAAACCGTTTCTTGTTGTGTTGGTGGTTGCCGCTGATGACAGGCCCGAGCTAGGTTTGTCGCGCCGGCGATTGCAAAGAAGTACGACTTTGATGTTCCGGCGTATGAGGGGTTGGATCAGATCGTCGAGGTCGGGCCCGAAGGGTTGAAGCTCTGAAGCGGCGGCGGCGGTGAGGGGAGCGACAGTGGCGGTGGTGACGGGGCGTCGGGTGGCATCGGCTCGGGGGTAAGGGTGCATCGCCATGGCCGCCCTCTCCTATTCCTCCGTCTCGGCCGGCTACATCAGGGCACACCCGCCGTCGGCGCCGTTGGGACAGATGCGGCTTGGGCAGTGCCCATCCCCCATGTAAAGGTAGGCGATACGGATGCCGCGAGGACAGTCCAGCAGCGGCGGGTGGTAGTCCTTGCAGAACTCGACATAGACCAGGTAGACTTTCCCGCAGGCAGGGCATGCACTGTTATGATACTCAGTGCACATTAACCACGGTGGCCCGGCGGGGTCTCGAGGCTGGCGGGGAGGGGGACGTGCGAGCGGTCGTCGATGTCAAGGGCCGTACGGCGACATGGGGCGGCAGCAGCGGCAGTGGTGATCTCGGTTTCTTCTGGTGGGTGGTTGTGGCTGGAACGTATATAATCCTCCGGGTGGGTCGCTGCCGTGGTTGTCTGGCGGGGAACCCCAGTGTCGTGTCCTTGCCTTGACGTGGGGAGAGGGAAAGA
The DNA here is from genome assembly GCA_023628425.1 of Chaetomiaceae sp. PYS4301M. NCBI lineage: Eukaryota > Fungi > Ascomycota > Sordariomycetes > Sordariales > Chaetomiaceae > Chaetomiaceae sp. PYS4301M. Next base: position 139,557 of record JAMAKR010000042.1, read on the forward strand.
ATGGTGCCAAACTCGAGCCCCTGGAGAAGGGGGGGTGCGCACACCTGGTATTAACTGGTGGTTATGGGTCGGCAGGGGGCCTTGGCACGACCGAACAGGTGCGTCTTTGCCACCGAGGACAGACGAACCAACGCCAACTGTGAATTTACTGTGACTGGTGATCTGGGTAGCTAGCGGCTGCAGTAGAGGCGAACCATTGTGGCACGTCAAGACCGGCCCGAAAAATGGGAGTATTTTTGCTGAGCTTTGCCCGGAAGGGGGAAGAGAGGAGAGAGAGGAGAGGAGAGGAGAGGAGAGGAGAGAGACACAACGGAAGACAACGCGGAGACACGGAACCGCGGAAGAAGAGACAAGAAGCGATAGTTTTTTTTTGCCCCTCTCTCTCCTCTCTCTCTTATGCCTGTCCATCAACCCGAAAGCGCTATATATTCGCCCGGCCCTCGCTCTGCATTCTGGCGCTGCTTGCTGGGTCTGTCGCAGCATGACCGCAAGGCACCCCTTCTCTCGCCGGAGCTTTTGCTCCTGGCATGTATTGGACCCTGCGGGCTGTGGTTGGCTGGCGCGGCAAGGGCCTGCATGGCAGCGCCGGAATGAGGGCTCCTCACAAAATCCTCCAGCTGCCAGGCAACGGAATGTTCGAGTGCAAGCGAGGGCAGAAGTCTGCACCTCTGCTCGCAGACACGAGATGTTTACTGAGTGTAGCAGAGGGCAGCACTCGAGCACTCCGACAGGTTTACAGATGTACAGTATATACAACGGCAGAAAGGAATGCTCCGTAACGTTAGTAGGTGCCCCGCCGTGGTCTGGCCTGCTCTTTGGGTAGGACCGTAGGAGCCAGAAGCCACGGGATACAGGTGAGTCTTACGAGGGTCTTGGGCCCAGCCCAGTCGAACAAGGATGAACCCCAGCTCGAGCGGCTTCTGGAGGGCGCATCTCTTCGGACTGGGCCGCCATGTCATCTGAAGTCCCATCTTTTGCCCATTTGTTGCTGAGGAGCCAGGGCCCAGATGCATCTTCCCTCATCAAGGGTCGCCCCTTCCGGACTGAGCCCCCCACCCCACATGTCGCATGCGCGCGCGCACAGTGCGACCGTCGTGTGTGCCTGCTCGGTATTCTTGGCGCATTCCCGTTTCCAGACGAGCCCCCGCCCCGCAAGGGCTCTGTTTGCCAGGTTCTTTTGTGGCGCTCTTTCCTGCCGCTCCGGCGAATTGTTGAACTGACTTGCCCATCGCCTGCACAGAGCTTCCAGGTTAAGCAGGCGCATCCGACGTCGGCTGACGTGGTTTGCATCCCTCCCACTTGCCTGTCCGCCTCCTGGAGGCCAATGGGAGCCGTTCGGCACATACTACACCTATTTCCCTGCTTTGTTTCGGAAGGTTTGTGGCATTGGGCGCTTCGCCCCTGCCCCTCCCCTCCCCTCCCCTCTCGGGAGAGCCCCACTGCAGCAGCCCCTCATTTGCGGATCACCAGAAGGGTGCGGTTTTGTTTGAAGAAGGAAAGAAGGAAAGAAAAGAAAAACCCGGCAGGAAGGAAACCTAGCTCCCTGGAAATCACATCTCGAGTCGGACTGTCGGGCCCATCTGTCTGGCCCAGAACCCCACCACGCGTCGGAAAGGAGCAACCAACGGGTTCGGTCCGCACCGGCTACAGCTGGAGCTCTCACGGCTGCCGAAGTGAGGAAAAAAGAATCATCTCCAGATTGCAAGTCAGTGACCGCTCAGTCTGAGCGGCAGTTCGGCCAGCCTTTAGGGGGCCAGCCCAGTGTGCCGCGCGGCTGAAGAAATCTAGGATGCTGTGTAACATCCCACGGTTGTCGGGGCTGGTTGGGGCGGAAGGGATCAGAGGCAAGCTGCCCTGCAGCTTGATCTCAGTTCGGGATCGGCTCTCAGGGTCCTGGCGTCTGACCTCTGCTGGTGTCCTGGGCTTGGGGCCCAACTTTCCTTCCTTCTTGGCGGCTTCCGTCCTGCACCTTTCGGCATCGACAAGCACCTCAGCGTAGCACTGCGCGCCGAATCGAGGCAGGACCCAGCCTCCCCCGCTCTGAGGCATCAGGCCACCTTCTTTGAAAGCTTGTCCAGCAAAGCATCAATGCCCCAGTGCCGACGGGCCAAGAGCCGGCGCCCACGCTGCTGGTTTCGGGTGAAATATTCCGTGCTTCGTCCAACAACCTTGGAATGTTGTTCCCGACCGGGGCGCTGTGCCGTCAGGGTCCCCGGATCCCCAGGGGCCCGGAATGATCTGTGGCACCATGACAGAAAGTTTCTGGCGGGCGCCACATCTCGGTTCGGTTGGGTTTGCGAGAAAGCTGCCTCGATTGTTCTTTGGCTGTTCCTACATGTAGTTACACTATTTGGCTGTCTCTAGCCTGTGGCCAGGCAGGCTTGATCGGCGGACGGAAGCACCAGCCTGCTTCCCGTCACGCCGCTAGTACCGTTAGTAAGTGTGGCTGTTCGCCCCAACTGACGTTCGTTGGTTCAGGTAACAAAAAGGCAATTTTATTAGCTTCCCACACTCGCCACAGTCCTGCTGGCCCTTGTCGAGGCTCGCCAGACGATCCTGGGCTGGTCTCGGATACGCCTCCGATCGACGGCCGCATGGTGAAAAGATTCCCATGACTCGAATCCCTTTTGCCACTGTGGCACGTCGTCCCGTGAATAAGCTTTTTTCGAGCTTCGGCAAGCTCCCTGGCCCGGGACCTGAAAAGGGGACGGTGTCTCTTTTACAACACTTCGTGTACGGAGTACATGTACCCAACCCCTCCTTGACTCCACATGCAGCAGAGAGCTTTCTTGCTACTGACAGGAAAAATCCAAGGACCGTTTTCGTTTCTGCCGTCGGATCGCCGGCCTGTGTCAACGATCAACAAACGCCCGCCTCTGCACAAGAAGGCAAAAGCTTAGGAGGCCTCCGACGGTCTGGCCCTCGCGAGCTGCATTTTGGGTCGATGTATCACCCCACGTGGCTTTTCCCTTTTGGCCTGGGAGCAGCTCACACGGTTCGGTTCCCAGGCTGGTTGGCGCTAACCGACCAGCTAAACTAAAACTAACATGAAGCAAGAACGGTGGCGTGGGTGGGTGGCTACTGGCCGTCGCGATCTGTGCCAAAGATCTGTGCCACGCCGATCGAAGGGTTCTGGTAGGTCTTTGGGGGGACGGAACCATCAGATAAGGCAGGGGTCTTCCCGAGTCGCGCTCCCCTGGAGAGGTTCGTGAGCGGGGAAGGGGTCCTGGGCCAGCCCTATCAAGGCACAGGCCGCGTCGGCACCCAAGTGAGCCAAGGTCACTGAACTCGCGCTTCAGCAGATCAGGAAGAACCGCCGACGCTGAGCCTCATTGCAGCCTTGTCAATATTTGTCTGCCAAGTACACAGTGTGGGGAGGACAGAGGTGCCGCCACCCGGGTGGGAAACGGCTCTTCCCCGAGCCTGTAGCCGTATTCTGTCCCTAAATTTGCTGACAGCACCTCGTCAAGTTGTCAGTCTTGTTAGCAATAACTATTCGCTGGGGCCAACATTGCATGAGGGGTCCAGGCCAGGCTGCTGTCCAATTGGGTTAGACGTCTGTGAAGGGGCGGGCGCAATCCCAGAGAGGCTCGAATTCCGTGTCGCTGGTGTGCATGGCTGCTGGATAGCGTGCAGCAGAGGCTGACAGCTCACATCGTACGAACGTCCGAGAGGGGGGTTGGGCCGGTCCAGATCTCTCGTCAAGGGCATCCAGGCAAACCAGGAAGACAAGGGGGGCAAACGGAAGAATAAAGCAAAAAAGGAAGAGGGAGAGATACAGAAAAGGGAGTCCGAGGGGGGGGATAAACTCCAGAAAAAATAAACGAAAAAAAACGAGAGGACCTCTGTCAGAGTTCAGACGGGAATTGAGCCCGACGTGGGGGTCGAACCCACAACCTTGAGATTGAGGAGATTCCTTAAGAGTCTCACGCTCTACCGATTGAGCTAGCCGGGCAGGCTGCTAATCATTCCTCTGATTCGTTGGAGTGCAGAATGCAGAATGACTGTTCATATGGTCACTGACGAGAAGGGGGGTCATGCAGCGAAAGTTTTTCTGATTTTCTGAAATTGTGGGGTTCGAAACGGGCGGGTTCCTGTCGGGTCCACTTCCGCCCCGCAGCCCGACTTCCACTGCCCCACCCCCAGGCCACGTCGGGTCCAAAGGCACATGAGATGGTTCATCCGAGTTATTTTCAGGCCCAGGAAGCGTCATCCCGCAAAGGTGGACAGAGCAAACTCAAGTTCCAAAACAAGTCAAATCACAAGGGTATAATTTGCCGCTCGCCATCAAGGGAACGTCGAGCCTCGACGACGGGGCCAAGAGTGCTTCTATCCGCGAGTTAGATCCTCCCAAGAGTTCTCAAGTCGTCATCAAAGTACCAGAGAGGGAAACAGAAACAGAGTAAACAGTGAGATAGAGTCCGTCATGGAAACCCAAAGCTCATGCCAACGACGGTGGCCCAAAACAGAGGAAAATGTGCAAAGAAAGAACAAGAGATTTCCACGACCAAAACAGAGACTCAAAAACCCAACTCAGCGCTACCTATACCCGCCGCTGTTCCCCCAATACCCCTGATTCCCTCCGCCTCCACCTCCTCCATTATTCCACCCACCATTCCCACCATTATTCCCACCCCCATAACCCTGCCCACGCCCGCCGTACCCGCCCTGGTCATGGCCGCTCCCGTCCGCCGCGTACCCGCCGGTCGTGAAGCTCCTTTGTGGCTGGGGATGCGCGATGGGCGCGGGGCTGCCCGACCTCTGCATGCCCGAGAAGTCGTGCTGCTGCGGCGTGGGCGAGCCCATACGCATCTGCGAGGCGGGGCTGGTGAAGCTGCGGGCTGGCGGCGCCGGGAGCGGCTGCGTCGGGCTTCTCATGCCTGCGCTGCCCGGGCCGGGAGACTGGGCGTGGCGGGACGGGGCTGGGGAGCGGGTGTTGCCCCCCCGGTCCGAGTAGATGCTGGGGCTGGTCACGCGAGGGGACTGGGCGTCCTTGTGGAGGAGGGGTACGGGGCTGCGCATGGCGGCTGCGCCGCCGACGGCAGCTGCGCCCAGGGAGGCGGCGGCGGCGTCCCATTTGTGGTCGAGTGGTGACGCGGGATTGACGGGGTCGAGAGAGGGGGATGGCGGGACGCTGTAGCTGTCCTGGGTGGTGAGATTGCCGCGGCGCATCTCCTTGGCGTTGTACTCGGAGGCCGAGCTGGCGAAGCTGTCGGGATCGATGCCAGCCTTCTGGAAGCGCTCGAGTTCCAGACGGTCGGCAGCGGCGGCGGCTTCGGCGAGCTTGGCTTGGCGGGCGCCGCGGCGGCGCTGGCGGATGCAGTAAACAATGGCGCTAATGATGAGCAGGCCGACAACGCCGCCGGCGCAGGCGTAGATGGCAATCTTGGCCGTGCTGGACAGGTCGTTCCACCTGTCGGCGATGCTCTTGGGCGGAGGTTCGTTGATGGCGTTCTTGACAGTTGAGTTGCCCCTGCAAAAACGTGGTTAGATTTGTGGCAGAATACCTGGGTGGATATTGACGCAGGCACAGTTACTCACTCGACGATCTTGATGCTCTCCCACGAACCACTCCTGTCGGTGTACACGTACTCCTTCCCGCTGCTGTCGTCCTTGACGTGAGCACTCTTCACCCACATTTCGAAGGGGCCAGTGGCGTAATCGGTGGGGCCTCCGGCCCACTCGACCGTGCCCTGGTTATTCTTTTCGGTGTCGCCGCCGGCCCAGATGCCGATGGACAAACGCATGGGCGTCTGCGGGTAGTAGTACGAGTTGTTTGCATCGCGCGGCAAGAGGGTGCGGACCTTGTTGCCGTCAATGTAAAAGTCGAGGAAGTCCTTCGTCCAGACTGAGGTGTAGTTGTGGTAGTCGTCACTGACGCTGCCAGCGATGGGGTGGGAGCGGCCATTGGTGGGCTCGGGAAACTCGGGGATATGACCCTTGCCGTAGAAATTGGTCAGGGCATGAGTGCTGTTGCCGCCAAGGAACTCCCAGTCGATCTCGTCCAGATTGTCGCTGAGCAACATGACGGAGCTGACGATGCCCCTCCCCTTGGCAGCCTTCATGATGACCTCAGTGCGTCCCCAGAAGTAGTAGAACTTTGAGCGGATGGTTGGTGCGTCGCCCCGCTTGGTGATCTTGAAGCCAGCTCCATTGTTCGGATCCCAGGTAACGGGACCGACCTTAGTCTCCCAAACGTTGTATTTTGGTTGCTGGTCAAAGTTGAAGGTCATCTCCATGCCGAAGGCGGGGTCAGGCGGACATGTCTTGTTCATCGGATAGCAGTCGGTCTGGACTTGGGCGGCCGCGTTGCCGACGAAGGCGGACCACGCCAGCAGCGCGGTGGCCGAGTGGAGTGAACGGGATAGCCACATGGTGGCTTATTTTGTGCGGTGTATGTTGTGTTGATCCAGAGGAGAAGAGGTTGGAATGTTTCGAAAACAACAGGCCGTTCCCGGCAAGGTGCCGCCGTATCTGGTCTTCCCGTAACTGGAGGTGGTGGTTTGCGGTGCGTATTCGCTATTCGCGTGTATCAGGACTTGTCGTTTGTCGCCAGGACGTTCGAACGAAGCAATGGTGGAAAAAAGAATAAAAATTGACTCCCAAAAAGAGTCAAGAATCGAATCGAAGCGAAGGAGGGACAGTCGGTCGGTATGACTGCGAGCAAAAAGATTGTGGCTCGCAAAAGAGAGAGAGAGAGCGCGACGAGGCAAAAACAGCGATGCCTCTGCCTGGGCGGCGCAAAGCAAAAGCAAGACGATGATGTCTTGCTTCGAAATGAGCGACGACGGTTGCAAAGGAGTGGACTTTGGATGCCAAGAGGCAGCAGCACGGCGACCTGCCCACCAAATGAAAGGTGGTGTTTTGGAGGGCCGCTGGCGACTGGGGAGGAGCGCACACATGCACTCAGAGACTGGGGAATGAAGGGGTAAAAAGGGGCGCGATGATACGCAGGTACGGGCGGACAGCACCTTGGCGATTTAACGTTAGACCAGAAGCGGGATAGCCCGCCGCGTGCAAGCCCGGCGTTCGGGGGTACCCCTGAATTCTGCAACGAGGAGAACCCCGTTTCAGACTTATTCCGGACTAGCGTGGGCTGAGCAGCGAATGAGAAGCGAGCAGGCCTCCGAGGGAATCCAGGGACTCTCGCCCTCGTCCCTGGGTTCCGTGGAACTGCGCTGTTCATCAGGTCGATCTTTTAAATTCAGGCACAACAATGAAATGGGTTTTTTCTTTTACTGTGTAATACGGAGTACGCACGAGACTCCCCTAAAATTCATTTTATGGCTACGGGAGTACCAAAAAAAAAAAAAAAAAAAAAAAAAAAAAAAAAAAAGACCTGCAATAGCTCTTATCGAGAGTTGTGGATCTAGAGATAAAAGCAACAGCTTGGGACCCTGCTTCTGTGCTTTCCAAGCCGACGATTTCTCCATCTTCTTGGCGTTGTGGATGAAACGGCCCAAGGTGGACCAACCTTAATGAACCGACTGGTCCACCGTTCGGCACGCGGATCCGCTCGCGCCATTGTGCTGGGATCATTGGGGACCACAAAGGGAAGCGTCATTGGTGATCTTGGGGCCGAACGGAAGAGCCGGCAAATGCTGGAGAAGCACCAAAGGAAATGGACACAAGAAAAGAGGGAAAAGGTCAAGAGAATGGGAAACAAATGGAGGGGGGACAAGGGGAAAGGAAGAAATGAAGAAATGAAGAAATGAAGAAATGAAGAAATGAAGAAATGAAGAAATGAAGAAATGAAGAAATGAAGAATGGAAAAGAGGAGAGAGTGAAATGGCACCTCGTCTTCCTCCACCTTCACTCCTCGGCGGCCTCCACGGCCTCCCGCAGCGACACCGACATCCACATGTCGCGCTGCAAAAACAGGTTGAAGTTGACGCTCTTCCACGGCTGCGTCGGATACACGAGCTGGAAGTCGAAACGGCGCAGCAGCTACCAGCAGGCACTTGTCGTCAACAAATACTCGGCGCACAACACCCGCGAGAGACGAGACGAAAGCAACGCCCGACAGTGGGAAAGAAAAGAAAAGAGCTCACCTCGACAAGCACCTTGTTCAACTCCCAAAACGCAATCATCCGTCCTGCGCACCCCCACCGCCCATACCCAAACACCAGCTCGGCCACGCGGCGCATCTCGGCCCGTCCTTCTTCTGCTTCTTCTCCTTCGCCGAACTCGAGCCACCGCTCCGGGCGGAACACGTCGGCGTCGGCGCCAAACACGGCCGTGTTGCGCCCCGTCGCCCAGAAATTAGGCGCAATCAGCGTGCCGCCAGGGACGTGCTTGCCGTCGATGGTCTCGCCGCTGGGAGGGACCACTTTGAAGGGGAGGCCTGTGAAGGGGGGATGGAGGCGGAGACCTTCGAGGATGACGGCCTTTTTGTCATCAGTGGTGGGTTAGTCGGTACCACGTGCTGGTTGAGCTCATGTTGTGTGGGGAGAGTGAAAATGGGGGTGGGGGGGGACAGTACCTGCAGATACGGCAGCTCGTTGGCCTCGGCGTTGGTCACGGGCGTCGAGATGGCGCCGCTCTTGATACCCGCGTCGATCTCGGCCTGCAGCGCACGGTACGCGACCGGCGTGCTGAGGAGGTATAGCATGGTCGCCCGGATGGCGGTGGCAGTCGTGTCTGACCCAGCGACGATCTGGACGAGCGTCTCCGTCTCGCACTGGCGCTGGGTCAGGCCGTGCCGGATGAAGGAGCCCTGCATTTTTGGGGGGTAGGAAAGCGTCAGCTTCAGGTACGTTTCCATCCTGTTTAACCCCCTAACGAGTAGACAGACTGGAAATCAGACAAGGACAACAACACACCAGCATGTCCTTCTGGTCTTTGACATCCGGGCCGAACCGTTTCTCGACAATCGCCTTCCCGATCCTACCCTTTCTGTCAGCTTCACGCGCAGCACTTGACCGAACCAAGGGGAAAGAACACCCACCCCATCAGTTTCCCTATCCCGCCCTTGTCCCCTGGCTTAGGCCCCGCCAGCTTCAGCACGAACTTGGACCCCATGATAGCCCGGAAGTACGGGACAGCTGCAATGGTGACCGACAGGGGAGCAACATCGTAGAGCATCTGAATGTGCCCGTGCGTGTCCCGCTCGTCGCGGATCAGGCCAAACTGCTCCCCAAACGCGAGCTTAGAGATGGAGTCAAGCGTGAAATACTGCGTCATGCTCGCAAAGTCCAGCAGGGGCTTTGGCTTCTCCGGTTTGGGTGGTGCCGCGGGGTCACGGGCATACTTGGTCCGGATCTTGTCGACCAGCTGCGCCACCACAGAGTCGATCTCGCCCTCGAGGCCCGGGTTGTCCTTGCCGGCGTAGCCGGCCGCCGTCTGGGCCTTGATCCTGTCGTGCGTGGCCGTGTCGAGCGTGCTGAGCATCGCGTCGTCGTACGGGTCGATGGTGCTCATCTTGTACCAGTCGGACCGCGTGTATCGGGTTCGCGCCGCCGACGTGCGCCGGATGACGGCCGGGTCGCTGGTCAGCAGCTCGTTGGGGCCGATCCGCACCGTCGATGACGGGCCGGCGCCGAACTGGGTGTCAGCGTCGGCGGCTCGCTGTCCCATCTTGCCGCTGAGGCACGTGCGGATGATCCAAAGGTAGGAGAAGGAGGCGAGAAATGGGCCGTTGAATTGGCCGAGGCGCTGCCAGGCCAGGATGGCGGACACCACATAAGTGAGGACGGCGGCCGCGCTGAGGGTGAGGATCCAGGCTCCGGGTGTGAGATCGAGGTCGAGTCCCCCGAGAATCACGGCCATTGTGTAACTGTATAATGGTTTGTGCAGGCTACCAATCAAGTGGTCAAGGTAGGTAATGTGCGGCGTGTCTTGGTTTGTTCAGCGTCCCTTGGGCTCATGAAGGTAGACTCAGGTGGGATAAGCTAACCAGCCCCTCTGAACAACGACGAAGACAGGAAACTGTCGTTGTTGCGGGGAGGCCAAGAACGAGAATCTGGACCTGGTCGTTCAAACCCCTCCATGATTGGACGATACACTGGCTGAGACTGGCCGTCCAAGGTGCGGGGCATTTCAGGGACTCGTCAACATCTCAGCCCCTGTCAGAGACCAACGCGAAGTCACGACGCGAGGAGCTGGCCATCCGTTGTTTCGAACGATTTGCTGCTCGCCGCGACCTGGATCCTGTACAGCACAACGATATTTAAGGCCCAGGGGATGGTGCGGCGACCCTACGGCACCGCATCCCAAGCCGCGAACTACCTGGTCAGCAGAGCCGTAAGACGGTGTTTGCGGACATGAGACGAGATGTGCAGAGACATAAGACGGCCGTGCCGCTGCTGGCCGCCATCTATGGTCTTTTGCATTCAGACTGACAGCAGCTATCTGAGGTAGGGACTCTGTTTGGGGTCGCACGTCAAGGGAACTATCTGCCAATTCCATGCTGTACCTCACTCCGAGCCCGGTTTCTTCTTACTATAAAGAAGCGCAAAAATCCGAGCTTGCGTATCCTCCTCCTCCGGGTAATCCTCAGGATTCCGCGGCCGGCGGTCGTCGCGGTCTCTGTTACGCAAGGGTTCCGGCCGCTCCCAGACGTCCCTGTACACCTTGTTGTCGACAATGGCGCGGTCTGGGTCGATCCTGACTCTGTGGCTCCTTGTTGGGAGGATTGGAAGGGGACCATCGGCCGCCGGTGCCGGTGCCGGCGTTGGCGCCAAAAGAAAGCCAACCAAGGCTTCTTGCTCCTCGTTCTTGACCTGCCACAGGCGAAAGGTGACATCGTCACGGGCTGAGTGCATGTAAAAGTTGGGCTCAGGAGCCCCCGGCCCCTCGCCGTCGCAGCGTCGCCACGTCTGTGACCGATCGAAGAGCACGACGCCGCCAAAGATTCGGTCCTCGGCCCAGTAACCGACAACATCGGCAAGGGCGTCAGGGTATTGGCTCTCAGCCATGTAGTACGGGTGCGAGAAGAGGGTTTTCCAGGGCAGCGGTGGAGCTAGTAAGGGATAGCCGCCGCTTTGCTGAGGGAGGTCCCAATCCCACGACGTCGCCGCATCGACCGTGTAATTAGGATCGCTGGTATGGCGATCATGTACCCTGGTGTCCTGCTTGTATAAAAAGACTGCGATTTGGTGGACAGCTACTGCAGCGAGCTCGATCAGGCGTAGGTGGAAGGCACGCGAGCCCGGAGCTGAGGCTTGGAAAGAATCGAGCAGCTACGGAGCGTCAGAGACTCAGAGCACATCTGCTTTCTCATAAGAAACGGTGAGGCTTGCCAACCTCGGGCTTGAATGCCAGCATTTCCATCTCAAAGCCAGACCGGAACTTCACAGCAGCCTCCTCAACGCCCGGACAAAGAATGACATGGCGCAGGATGGGGTGCTCCCCGCGCAGCCTGCGGCCTCGTTGGCCATATGCAATGCGGCAGAGAGGCAGGCCGTCAATGACCTGACCAAACGTCTCGCGGGCCAGTGGAGTGTCAAGGAGCCTGAGCACGGCGGCCGTGATGGCGTCGCGGTGCAGCGGATCCAATTTCTCGATGCTCGCCGATGGCGTCGTGGGTGACATGGTTGCAATGGTATGGCGGCGAGCCCCAACTCGAAGCAGAAAAAAGAGTGCCTTGTGAGGGGATCGCAGAGTCCCGTCATGCATATTTTGGTCCTGCTTTGATTCAGGTGGCGGCTGCAAACGGGCCGTCACACGTGTGTGTGCTGGACGGCACTGTTTCATCACATGGCACACTCCCAACCGGACCTGAGCCCCCCAGATCTCAGAGCCAGCCAACATCTCATCTGTCAACATTCTGCCCCTGAGGAGAGGAGGGATACCTGCTCGGGCCTTGGGCCTCATTGAGGCACACCACCAACGCTTCTAAACCTGGAAAAATCGCGGCAGGAACCCCATCGCGTTCTCGAGACGACCCGCTACACCATAAAGGACCTGCGCCGGCGCTACCTGCCTCCGGCTCTCGTACTCTTTATGACAATGTGTGCCAATAAGGACAATAGGATAGGGTTCTAGCTACACTATAGAAGAAGTGGCTGACGCACATACGGACTTCGTAAGTTATGTTCGTGTCGGGAATGGTTGCTGTCTTGTCGGACCAAGTTACGAAGGAAAGCGTCAGGCCTTAGAAAGATGCGGTGAGGTTGCCTCTAACGATGCGGGGTTGCAGAGCAAGAGAAGGACAAAAAGGACACAGCCACAGAGGTTGGAACGCGGACTGACACAAGAGTGCCTTTGAAGTCTCGTCATTGCCGCTTTTCCCTCCCGGAGGGGACCTCAGTCCCCATCCTGCGCTCCTTCTCCGGCCTGTGCAGCCTCGACGACTTCGTGGCGCTTATCAACTGACAACATGTTCTTCATGCCCTCCGTCCACGGCACCGACCCGACCTCGCGCCGCCAGATTCTTTCCCTCCTCACCGATGGCGCCGTCCTGCTCTCCATCTTCACCTTCGAATACGTCCACCGCGCCAACGTGCTCAACCCTCTGCAGTAGTACGTGTTGAATCCCCCTTACTCATGCATAGTAAGGTGGCCTCGCCACGAGGAGGCACAAGTCCAAATGGACCTGTATAATTATTGCTGTGCGTGCCCGAACTCTTGGAGATGGGCCACGAGTGCACTTGTAAGCTGATTACACTCCTTACTCTTCATTATCTACTGGAGAGTCAGTAATAGTACTGCCGGTTGCATAAACGACACAAATCAATGCAATATCTACCCTTCCGACGAGGAGGAAGTCTCTTGTAAGTCATCGCAAAGATCAGGGGCTCGTACGGAGCTCATGCTCCGAGTGGGCCAAGCGCGGCAAAAAGAGCCCGGTCTTGGGAGATTAGCGTGGGACTTCTGTCCATTCAAAACCTGCTTGCACATGAATGACCCATGCAGTGGATCGACAGTCAAATACTCCGTAGTTTGCAGACTATTGATCCCCAAGCCTCAGCTGAAGGGAGTCTGATCGTTTGCAGACTATTGATAATGCCCCATCAAATGTGCCACGAGTGGCAAGGATGCCCAGAGATAATAATTGCTGAAATCTTTTATGACGAAGATGGGACAAACTGTTCCTGTTCGTTCTGCCTCCTCTCTTCTGCTGTCACTACTCTACCTTGCTCCATTGTTATCCATTACTCGACAGAGCCCCGTCTAAGCAGTAGGACTGCGTCGTTAAGATGAGGTCGATAGCAGGATTGATCCTTTCCCTCGCCGTTTTCACGGCGAGCCCCGTCCTGGCAAAATGCAGGTCGCACACGCCGTCCACCTCGGCCACGCCCTCCACATTGGCCACGCCCTCCACGTCGGCCACGACGTCCACCTCGTCCGCCCTCCCCGAGCCAACCGGCTGTAGCGTGGGGTTGTCAGCATGCGGAGACACATGCATCGATTTCAAGAATGATCCGGCGAATTGCGGTGGATGCGGCGTGACTGTATGCCTGAGCTCTCCCCCGATCCCCGTCATCCCCATTCACGTTTAATGTGAGAAGAAGGACGGAGTAACTGACTGTGATATCCTCCTATACGACAGTGCCCCTCGGGTATATGCAGAAACGGCGCCTGCCCGCTCAACTCGTGCTCCGGACAGACGTGCGACACCTTTACCGCCTGCGGCCCCGGCGGCTCCTGCGTCTGCGCGTCCAGCGCGGGCGGGCTCGGCTTCTGCGCCGACGGTCAGACGCCCTGCGCCGGCCTGGCGAATTGCGCGACCAGCGCCGACTGCGCGGTCGGCAGCGTCTGCGCCCTCGACACGTGCTGCAGCCGCAACGTGTGCATCGTCGCCGACACGTGCGGCACCTCGACGAGCAGCAGCCCCGTGAGGCTGTTCAGGCCCAGGGGTGTTTCTTGGGTGGAGGCAACCGTCGGCCATCGGGCTGGGTATGTCGGGACCGATTAGATACCAGAGCTACTCTCCATTTGTGGCCTTCATGTTGATTGTCGTAGGAGGACTTGGTGGGGCATAGACAAGTACATACCTCGAGTGGTTGTGAAATTACCTATACCAGCTTTCATGTGGGATTATCATTAGCGCGGCATGGCAATCAGCTTGAACCAGAGCGTGGCTTGATATTTACTTTTTTGATTTTCTATTCCTAGCCGCATCTAAATTAGTTGATAAATGGGAGAAACTTGTTCATGGCGGTGTACACGCCGACAGGTTGCTCTCGAATCAAAACAAAGTCCTCTAGGTAAAAGTATAACCGACACAATATGAAGATGACAGTTGCGATGAGGAGAGGAACTGAAGCGGCAAAGCCAATCTCCATGTCTGGGTCGCCGTCGGGGGAGATGTTTCGCCAGCTTCGCAGCCAGCTGAGACTTCTTTGAATTCTTCGGTTGACCCTGCCCCGCACTTGTCCGGAAGACACAGATGCCGCCTCAATATCGTAGTCAACCTTGGGCAGTCCGGATTCCTCTGTAGCCGGCCCTTCGACGAGCTCTGGCTGCTGGGCCTTGGGAGAGCGCGAAAAGGAGTTCTCGGTGAGCGCATTCTCCAAGGGCTTTTTGTCCAACACCAGGACAGAATGAACGTAGTAGACGACAAGCGCGATGGAGAAGGCGGTGTGGTAAATGCTACACACACGCCAGCCGAGCTTTTCTCCTTCTGTTGGGAAGTGGAAATTCCATGCTGCGAACGGCGATAGACTGAGCGCCGTGACGACCACGCACAACGGAACAAGTAGGAGCCCATCAATGACCAGCCAGGCGTCAGAGGGCAGGCGGTCCCAGGGGCATGCCTTGATCTCTCTCCCAAAAATGGGGATTTTGGCCATGTAGCTCATCTGCGAGTAATAGGACCAGTGGATGTCGACCTGGAACCGACGCCTTGGGGAGATGAAGTCAAGAGGGGTGCGGTACCACGTCGAGGGGAGGCCGGGGTGCGTCTGCGGCGTCATCATCATCGACGTTAGCTTTGTTGGTCTGGCAACACGCCCATGCGGGGATGTGGGTTAGTGGAACAGACTCACCGAATCTCGCGCGGTGGCCCGGATGGACTCGGCACTCCTCGCATCTTTGGTGTGCAGCATTGTGGGAGAGGAGATGGTCGGTTTGGCATACCAACACAGCGAAGTGAAGAGCATCGAGAGGGAAAATGAAAGCGCAGTCACCTCAAAGCTGGTGATTGGGAAGCCTTCCTTGATGCGTTGCAACTCCGAAGCGGAAAACCACAAGACTTGCCAAAGAGTAATGAGCCTGGTAGCACATTGTGTAAGGTCAGCATGGTCACGGACGGGGGACGGGATGGGCCGAAGGAATGGGGGCAACACACTTGGATAGGTTGTCAGTCTTGTTGAGTGCTTTTATCTGGAGCCTGGTCAAGTCGGGATAATCGACATGGCCGTGCTCAACGAGATAATGCAACTGCTCGGCATTGACAGGAAACGGGGGGTAGTCGGGGGTGACGAGCACAAATCCGCCCATGTCTGCAAAGAAACCATGCACCAAGGTCCATTTTCTCCCCCTGGAGACTCGAGATAGCCCACCGAACATCTGGCAACACCGTGGTCAGGGGTAAACGGGGGCCAGCGGAATCAAGAAAGAGAGACATACCTTCACACTCCTCCTAGCACTGGCAAACTGTCCGAGGGCCATGGTAAAGAGAAAATCCGGGCCGAGAAAGCCAACACAGGCGAGGTTGAACTTGTCAAGCAATCCATGATACCACTTGTCGTTCAAGGAGATGATGTTGGGGAAGGTGGAAACCCAGCAGCAGAGAAGAATGGTAACGCAGCACGACCAGAGGATGTCAATACTACCACGAGTTGAGTCGGAGGGATTCCAGCCGGTAATCTGGTAGGTTCCGTCTGACGAGTTTGAAACTGGTGGTGAGATTACTGTGGCGTTGAGTGCCATAGGGGGAAAGAAGCGGGGAGCAGATGAGATGTCACGACAGAAGTGACGGCAGCAGGCCTTGAAACATTAAAAAGGGGTAACGGGTTTATGCAATGGGCATGTAAGAAAGAAAGATACCACGGTGCGTGCCTCAACGAGACGGGACCAATGTTGAATGGTTGATCAGGGCAGAGAGGAGAAAGCACCAACGACGGGAAGGGAGGGGAAGGTCCCCATCGGATCATGTATTATGAGGAGTCAGAAAGCAGGGCGACCTACTCATCATCACAATTCTCCCAATCATGTCGGTGAAACATTGTGGCATTGTGAGGGACGGCTTGCTGCAGGGCAAACAGGGGCATGTGCAGCGGCGCGGCCTCATGTCTTGTCTTGGGGAAAACGGTACCTTGCTGTGGTAGGTCAAGTTGCCGCCGAAGTGCACTTGTCGGCCGCCGACTGGGGTGCCATCCATGCAGAATCCAACCTCTATTTGTTTGTCGATCGGTGCCTGCGCCCGAGGTCCCCAAAGGCAACAACCGCCAGATCCGACTCCATGTCGTCGAGACATGCTGGAATGCACTTATAATCGTGACCTGGCACTGGTAGGCAACCCATATCCATATCGGTCAAAACACCTCCAACCTGAAAACGTCACCCATATCCCATCCCAAGACGGAGAGTTGCAAATCTGTTGGCTCTCGATGGCGGCCGCAGTGAGGGGGAATGGAAGGCGTTGTGCGTTCTGGGCAGTGTCGGTGCAGAAGTTGGGAAAACCACACTGTGCGACCGACCAGGGAGTTAAGCGCCTCCAGCCAGGTCGCATCTTGGCTGCATCGTGGATGCAGGGGTTGACATTGGCTGGACGGCTCGCTTGGCGGGACAGGGCGGAAGCGGGCGGCTGGCCTGGCCTGGGCTGGCCTGGGAAAGGACAACTCTTTTCGCGGGAGGGAGTTCGATTTCTGTTCTTAAAACAATTCAGAGTTAGATTTCAGCTCACGCATCAGACAGGCGGCCCATTTTCCAGACCCGACCTAGGACACTCATTGTCGCAGATTGCTGCAGGTAGGAGTCCTTCACAGCGCGCGGCATCCCCTCGCAGCGGCTACCTTAGCTAACCCGCGCCTCAGCCCGGCCGCCTTTCCCTTGTTGTGCCCATCGATCGCGTCTCCGCTTCGGCCCGTACCCGCACCCCCGCCGCACCCGCACCCGTACCGGCAACCCCCCCCGGGGCCTCCCCCAACCGCGACCTCCCCCCGAATATTGCTATGGCCGCCGACGGCAGGGACTCGATCGAGCCGCTCGTTGTGCCAGACCCGGTCCTCGAGGCGTACTATGGCTCGTTGGAGTCGCGGTTAGGCTACCGCCTCCTGCTTGGCGGCACAAGACATTTTGGATACTATGAGAAGGACACCTACTGGCCCTTCCCCATTGGCAAGGCCCTTCGTGCCATGGAGGAGAAGCTCTTTCGCGCGCTGGACCTGCCCGAGGGGTCACAGGTACTTGATGCCGGCTGCGGCGTGGGCCACGTCGCCCTCTACATGGCCCGCCGCGGCCTGCGCATCACGGCGATCGACCTCCTCGACCCCCATCTCGCCAAGGCCAAACGCAATGTTGCCCGCTCCGGCCTGCCGCCCGGTCAAGTGACGGTCCAGAAGATGGACTACCACCATCTGGAAACCCTGCCGGACCAGTCGCACGACGGCGTCTACACCATGGAGACATTCGTCCACGCCAAGGATCCGGCCGTGGTGCTGGCCGGCTTCCACCGCATTCTCCGCCCTGGTGGCAAGCTGGCGTTGTTCGAGTATGAGCACAACATTGGCGTGGATGACAGCGTCCCGCAAGACGTGGTTGAGGATATGAATCTCGTCAACGAGTACGCCTACATGCCGACCAACGCCCTGTCGCATGCAGGTGTGTTTTCACGCATGCTAGAGGACGCTGGATTCGTCGACGTCAAGGTCGAGGATTTCTCAAAAAACATCTGGCCCATCCTGCGCCTGTTTTATGTTATTGCCGCTGTGCCGTATTTCATTGTCAAGTTGCTAAGACTCGAACGGTACTTTGTCAATACCGTCGCAGGTGCTTCTGGCTGGCAGGGCCGAAAACACTGGCGCTATGTGAAGGTCACGGCAACCAAGCCGGGGCCCAAGGGGGAGCCGGCCAAGACAAAATGATGAAGCTACATGACGGGGATATCGTTGATGTCAGGGGGGTCTGGTTGAGACGAGACATGGTGCGGGGAGTTTGGATCAGTGTCAGGGGATTTTTTTTTGGATCAACGGTCAACCACCTTTTGGATATCCACCCCCGATTGGAAACAGGTATCAATTCTTTTTGGACAGTCATCAATACCATTCATGTTTAATACACTACCAGCTCCTTTCACTTACCGAACCCGCAACCCTGGTCTCGTCTGTATCCATCCTCGTCAGTGTCGCCCTACCCCTAACCCCCGAGTTTTGTCCTTCCCTAAACGCGAACAGCTCGTACCGTCCCGATCTGCCCTCCCCACCCCGCTCTCGAACCCCTTCAGACTCTGACACTGACACCACCCGTATCCTCCGCCTCCTCAGCTCCCTGGCGACGCCAAACGACGAGTTCACCGCCATCCTCACCTCCCGCGCCCGCCCGACCTCCCTCATGACGGCCAACCCATCACCCTTGCCTTCCCCTTCCCCATCCCCGTCCTCTCCACGCAACCCCAACCCACCATCCTGCTGAAACCGAGCCGCCAAATCCACCTCGACAAACCCCGTCGACCCGGGTACCCCCTCCCTCCTAACCACCATCCCAACCACCACCCCGCCCACCCCAACAACCACCACCGCAGCCGACGCAATATACACCCACACAACCCACCCCACAGCCAAGAACCGCGTCGTCGACACCCCGCGCACCGCAACAGTCTGCATGTCCTCGGGCAGGGCAAACCGCCCGTGCCACTCGGGCATGGCGCGCAGCATGTCCTCGGGCACGCTGTAATTGGCAAACTGCAGGCAGGTCACCATGAATTGTTGTGGGATGGCGAGGAAGTTGCGCAGGTGCGAGAGGGGTGTGTGTGTGTCGTCTGGGAAGACGTCGTCGTAGAGGCGGAGGAGCCAGGGGATGGAGGAGGTGAGGGAGGTTGTCATGGCTTTGTCGTTGGTGCTGCTGCTGCTTCTGGGTGGTGTGGTGGTGGAGGAGGTGGTGTCGGCAGATCCGGATGGGGAGGAGGGGGTCTGGGTGGGCAGTTGGAAGATTTTGGACCAGGTTGCCAGGTAGGTTGACGCGTTGAGTTGCTCGGGGATGGGCGGCGAGGTCGGGTGGACGTTGAGGATGGAAAAGTCGCGCCCGGAGTATGCTGTTGTGGCGTATTGCTTGTAGCGTGTCATGAGCACCGCTTTGGGGATCGGTGCGGCCAGCCAGGTCGTGTTGGTCGTGCAGGTCGAGCTGCGGTAGATTGGTGTCGGACATGCTGCCCAGCCTGTGCATGTTAGTTTCAGTTTCATTACTTTGTCAAAGGGGAGAAGGCCTGGGAAGACGGCTGAGTACGCACCCACTGCGAGCGACCCGTTGACCCCTCTGATGCAAAGCTGCAGCGTGTCATTGAGGTCCTGCCCGTACGTGTAACACTCGCGCGTCCGGTCGAAATCAAACGTCGGCGGGAGCTTGTCAAACCGCAAGAGTATCCCCGGTGCGTTCTGAATCTGGATCGTCTCCGAATCGCGGAACATGCCCCCCTCCATCAACGTCATGTTCAGATAGTGCCCGAGTTTGCGCGTCGTCTCGATGCCCCCGGGGAGGTAGAAAGAGGTGCAATTCTCCCCGCAGCCGGGAATCGGCATGGATACCGCGTACTTGGGCACGTCCAGCAGTGTGGGAATCCAGGACATGAAGAAGATGCCGACCGTGGATGCTGGGATCAGGGCCAACACCAGCTCGTCCAGGGGCACCGCTGAGCCTGCAAAAACAGGCATTCTCCCACCCGTCTCTCTGAAGTAGTAGACAAACTCTGCTCTGTCTAACACCAGAAGGAAAGTCAGAAGCAATGTGTCAAGTCGACTCTGATGAAGGCAGCAGGGAGTAACAGACATTTCAAAATAGATCCAAAATAGAGCCCAAAAAGGGGTAACAGCAGTCTTGAGCACCCGGTAACGAGTAGTCAGCAAGAGGAACTTGGTTCTGGCAACTCTGTTGTGCCGATAGATAACCCAGGGGCATGTACATACCTGAATAAGCCAATTCCGCTGCTCGAGAACTTGGTGACGGTCAGGAACAAGACGGCCACCCACTGCGTCGAGCTGCCCAGCTGGAAGAAGGTGGTAGCCGAGATACCCGCCACCCTCGCCGCCAGCTGCCATCGCAACACGTCGCAGACACCCGTGAGCAGCACGTCGACCGAGTTTGCCAGCACCTGGGAAAGGACCGAGACCGCCAAATTGGTTCCCGAGGCGGACGGGAGGATACTGCCTAGGGCCGGGTTCGGGCTGAGAAGGCTCTTGTAGACGAAGACAGAGTAAAGAATTGTGAAGACGGCTATGAACGCCCACAGGGTGATTAATGGCCATAGCTCCTTGATTGTCTTGGAGGCATTGGAACCCCCGCGATCCGGCTGAGACTTCTCGAGTATTTGGGAAGGAGGAGGAGACGGCGGTGAGGGCCAAGTAGTAGGCCAAGTGCTGCCTCGGAGGTCGCGTGACAACCTCATCTTCGACTGACCACTCCACCCGTTCCCGGGTTTCTTCACATAAAAAAGCGTTGCCGCTGGGTCCCAAGAATAAGGTTGAGACACTTCCACATGAAAGAGATGCTTGGGGACTGAACATTACACTACGCACGGCAACAACCCCCTTTATATTCGTTCTCTTCCGTCATGGGAACCTACGATGAGAACGGAAACTCTTCGCTAAAAGCTACCTTGCTGCTATTTTCAATGTTGCATCTGTCTGCCGGGTAATGAGTGGTGCCGACGCTCGTGTAGCACGATGCAACGGCGCTGCCAGTCCTGCTGGCCAAGCCGCCGAGCGACCTGAACAGAGCTGAACAGGTATAGATTGGAAATGCTGCAGGCACTCTGTGAACAATAAAGTCTGCACAGGTAGCTGGAGGGAAAATGGTCGATTTAGTAACGATAAGCGAAGGGAACGAACAAGTACCGTACACCTCTCGGCTGCTTGACTACTCCACGGACCGGATCTACCACTCCGTCTAAGACAACGGGATTTCAGAGAATGGAAGATGGATCTTGGCAAGGAACAACAGCCTCTTGAGAGCTCAGTTGGGAGAGATTGACAAAGCTAGAAGTTGTGACATATGGACAGGCATCATGATCACTCCAGGAGCTTCAGTCAGTATCAGTCATTGCATTAACAAGGTGCAATCATCCTGTAATTATTCTGAAAGACTCGTTTAAGCACACCGCTTGAGAAACATTCCGTCTACGAGGTCCCCCCGCACGGATGGCCACATCAAGCCTTGAGCTCAGCATGCTGCACATCACTCATCGCCTGGGATTGAAATCAACTGTCAGCCCAGTCCTGGGAAGACAAAGCATGGGAGTGGAGAGAAAAAAAAAAAAAAAAAAAAAAAAAAAAAAGGAATCTCATACCTTCTCATGCTCCGACGACGCCCTCTGAGCCCCATCCTTGCGCTCCTCCGCAACATGGCCGACACAGACATAGGTGCGGAACTTGCGGGCGGGCACCTTGGCCTCAAACATCTCGTCAATCTCCTCGAGGGTGCGGCCCTTGGTCTCGGGCAGGAAGAAGAACACCCACAGGGTGGCGACGATGCACGAGGGGAACCAGATGTAGCCGTAGCGCGGGCCCCAGTTGAGCGACTCCGGGTTGATGAAGTAGGGCGCGGTGAAAGTGGTCAACCAGGCAAACAGGAAGCCGACGGCGGCGGCCAGGCCGAACGTGTAGCTGCGCAGGCGCTGCGAGGGCAGCTCGCCGCCCACGAGCCAGGCGTACGTCGCGATCATGCCGTTGTAGCTCATCATGTAGACGCACGTGAAGCCCACGAGGACCTGGCCCGTCGATTTGGTGCCTGGGTGCTTGTCGTAGACGACGGCAATGATGAGCTGGAAGACGCCGCAGAGGGCGAGACCCGTCATCATGATGACGCGCCGGCGGCCGTAGCGGACGACGATGAGCGAGTTGAAGATGATGGCCAGGATGCCCATGGCGCTGAGGACGTTGGTCATGGCGAACGGGTTGGGCACCTTGGACATGCCGAGGAAGTAGGCCTTGTAGGCTATGTGTGTGTGCAAGGAGAATTAGAGCCACGTTCAGACGCACAGCATCGTAGAGTTTGAGTTTAGGGCAGAAATACTAACCGATGATAAACATGGAGCCCGATGCGGCTTGGAGAGTGACGGCGCACACGGCGAGCATGGTCCGCCGCCTGTCAATGGGGTTCGTGAACATGTCGAGTATTCTGACGCCGCTGCCGAGTTCAGTCTCGCGGTCGATGGCGGCCTTGATCTCCGAGGCCTCGTGGTCGACGTCGGCATCAACCGGCCGCAACCACCGCAGGGCCTTGACCCCTTCCTCCTGGCGTCCCATCAAGATGAGCCAGCGAGGCGACTCGGGGATGAACCACAAGGCGACGACCATGATGCAGGGGACGACGTAGATGATGCCCAGCGGGATCAGGTAGGCCGACTTGTCGGGACGGGGCGCAGTAGCCCAGTCAATGATGGTGCCGATGAGGGTGCCCTGAAAAGGGGTTGCGTCAGCACACATACCAATCAAATCCCCGTGTCTTCAGGGTCCAAAAAGAACTGGACTTACAAAGGACGTGAAGAACTGGAAGCAAGTCAGGAAAAAGCCACGGTACTTGGCCGGGCTGGTCTCCTGGATGTACAGCTGCGCAAAGGTCATGAAGTAGCCGTTCGCCAACCCGATGATGAAGCGTCCGGCGTAGAGGGCGCCGATATTCTCGGTCGCCATCATAATAACGTTGGCAACGCAGCAGAACAAGCAGGCCAGCCAAAGACACTGCCTCCGGCTGATGTAGGTGGCCGCGATACCGGCGGTTCCGGAGCTGATGAAGGCGCCGAGCGTCATGAGCGACGAGATGAGCTGCTGCCGGAGCGTGTCGAGGTTCCACCCGAGTGCTGTCTGAGGGGCGACGTGGCCAAAGATCTGGGGTAGGGAAACCAAGAGTCAGCAACATGGCAGTGGCATATCGAATTGCCCAAAGTTCGTCAACACACCTTGAGGAAGCCCGGCATGGCCTGCAGCCCACCGATGAGGCCGAAGTCGACACCATACTGGAATGGACACAGGACAATGACACCACAGGCAACGAAGCACTTCCAGTGTGCTTTCCACGACTCTTCGGTCGTGGTCGACGCCATCTTGGAGGAGCCGAGAGAAATGGCTCTTCTTAGACTCCTCGTAGGATCTAAGATTGGATTCGAGGGCAAGAGCCGTACAGAAGCAATACAGGACGGCGAGGACGGGGACAAGAAGAGGAAGTGTTTTCAACCTTCTTTCTGGGGCCGATCCAACAATTCCCGACGCAGGTATTATATCCCCATGCCGATCTGATCTTTCTCAATTAACATGGACCAGACCGTGGCCCCCCAACCCCCGTCCTGCAACTCCACCTCGATGCCCCGGACTCCATTCTCCAATCTGGGGAAGCATCCAAATGCCGACCCAAGCTAGGGTGTCACGAGCACTTGGCGGGGACCCATGCCATGCGGAGAAAAGGCCTGTTCGGTTTGTCGAGAGCTGGCGAACAGACGTACAGATTAGTTTAGAATGCCTTCAGGCTGTTGGAGACTGGGGGGTGCCAAGAGGGGGCGAGAAGCGGGGGACGCCAACGGTCGAGCTGACATCCCGGTCGAGACCGAATCCCTTGCATGTTATCCGCCGTGGATGTACAATATGTGCGGAATACATCTGTGCATCTTGTATGGAGTCGGATGGGAGCTCTGCACAAGATGGTTCGTTCGCCTGCTCGCGGGTAAAGGCTGAAAAGCAGGGTGAATACTGCCTGCCGGCCTGGAGTGACTGGACCAGCCATGATTCGTGACGGCGGTGCATTCCTGCGTACACATCCCGTTGCCCCCTTGCTTCTGCCATCCGGCCTCCCGTCATTGGATGATGCTGGGTTTGCCGTTCATGGTAGGGTAACATCTCCCGTTTGCAGCGCGCGGTGAAGGATTGACACCAAAAACTTTTGAACCCGAACCCCAACAAGCGTGGACTCCATCTTCCAGCTCGTTCTCGGCAGCCTGGCCGAGCGCACCTGCATATCAGCTAAGACCAGTCTGTGCGAAACCCGGGGACTTGGGACAGCGCGCACCAACTCAACCACTGATGAAGGACATTGGCAGCCCGCTTGTGATGAGGTGAGGGGCTTCCGGCCGAGATTCACTTACGGTGTGGGCCATATGTCACCTGGGCGCGCCGCATGCAAGCAATCCGCCCAGGAGGGTATGGGCTCTGCAATAGTTGTGTGACAGCGGCAGAGGTGGTAGTCAACTGGTTCGGGACACAGATGTCGGACCGAGATCTGGCTCCGAGATGATGTCAGGAACGGGCTAGCGCCGAGGACGACGCGTCCATGGCCCACGCTGTCGCCAACGGCCAGACCATGCCAATTCCCTTCCAAATCCGAACTGGTCTATCGCCGCCGCGACTGTGGATTGTTTGTTGTCCAACTTTGCTCATGCGAACTGGTTTGGGTGTCGGGGTAGCTGATAGCGCTGGCCTCCAATGTGCGACCCACAACGCCACAAAGACGACCAAGTTGACGGAGGTGCCGGAGCAAGGGTTTTGGACCGCTGGACAAACATCGACGACACTAATTACCACAGCGAGGTGATGGATGCCACTTATTCCAGTTCAATGGCACCGGAGCCCAAGGCGCGACGTACTACAGTAGGACGGGAGGTCTTGGTCGAGTCGAGGAGGAGCACCTCGTCCCGACGCCAAAGTCTGGGAGAAAATCAGTCTGCGACTCGGGCTTAAAAAGAGACAAAGGGGAACGGAAAAGGACAGAATGCTGAGCTCGGAAAGCAGAAAGCCAAGGCACGGTCAATGACGGGACCCTTCCACTCAACCGTTTTCCGCACGACAGGCAGCAATGTCCAAAATGGTAACAACCGACCTTGGTGTAGAGAGAGGAACCATTCTGCTTCCTGGGTTTGGCTTGTGTTTCGAGCGCACCCAGCTAGGCTCCTTCCTTGCCACTCTCCGAGACTCTGCTCTTGCCTTCTGAGAAGAAGACAGACTTCTTTCCTCCTTTCTGTAAAAAAAGGTGTCATCACGGACCTAAAGGCAAACGAAGGTAAACGCCGCTATGTAAGGTATGGTTGGTATTCCCCGTAAATTCAGCAATTTTGTTGAGATGAAGAGACCTCGGCAGTTGTCAGCCATCTTTCCAGGCTTCCCGTTTCCATCTGCGTGCTGAGTTCCTACCAGAACCACACTCCCTGTTTGCTATCAGTCCCTCCGCGGCTTCCGGGTCCCAACGCATCCACTCTCGGCCGAAGGAACGAACTCCCTTCCAGGTTTTGATGGGTCTGCGAGAGAGTCTAACGAACCCTTGTTACATACAGGCTGGTCGAGTTACACCGTGACCGTAGGCCCCGGGGTTTGAAATGCAGATTAATTTGGCCACGGCTGACGGAGTTGTCGAAGCCACGGTCCTCCGCTCCGGAGACGCTCAAGTTCCCGTTCCACAACAGAAGCCGAAACCCCAGACGATTTTGGGTTCATGACACTGCGCATGTGGCTTTGAAACAGGCTCGTTGGCATGATCAATATTACAGATCGTGGGTACAGTGATGGCCTCTCTTCTCCTGCCTGGTCTCCTGCCTGGCAAAAACATGATAATATCCACATATTCGGTCTGGCTTTAGTTACACTCAGTCTCAGACCATCAGAGTTTAAGATTTTGCCCTCCAAATAAAGGCTCCGAACGTATGTCTCCAGCTCAACAGTTTTCATTCAGGTCCCCGGGCAAGCGGCCCACGACGCAGGGTTCCCAGATGTTACAGTTACTTCCACTATCGTGGAACGGTAGATGACACGTTCGAAGGAGGCCGAGGGGCGAGGGGAACATTGTTTGAATCCACACGAGACCTTCACCAGGCGTTGCGGCTTTCTAATCGCAGTAACTCCCAAAATTGTCGTGCTCATGACCCGAGATGTAGTGTTGAGTTCAAGTCAAATCGATCCAAATCTCCCGCATCAGTTCAAGCGCTAGTTGAAAACTTCAAGTTTCTGCCAGGGGTACCTCAAGAGGCTCATCATATCAAAAGGTCGAAATCTACCCAACATGACACTTGGCCGGAGGATACTGACGTGTTTCACACAAGCCAGCGGGAATACGCCGCAGCACGACTTGTGGCATGGCATTGTGTAACGCGGGCAACGCGGCAACGCGGGCAACGCGGCCGATGACATGACAGCCCCTGCTTGTGGAAGAAGCACCGTCTACCCCTTGCCACCACAGGAATACGCCGCTGTCAAAAGCCTGGACCCTGAGGAGTGAGTATGGCTCCCCTTTTCTGCAGGCCAGGGACCCGGGAAGCTGCATAGCCGGCCGAACAGGTGTGTGCCATGTGGGTTCCCACTCTACATGCACATGTAGCCGACGTACACGGCTGTGATGCAAGTCAAGTACATCGGCCAGGGGTAGGTAAGGGCGAGGGCAAAGGAGAGACAAGAAGGCCAACATAAACAGGCCAGAATCCATAACAACGGCAGAACACGCACACAGACACGCCGACACAAGCACACACACACAGACGTGTCAAGCAACCACATGTCATATGTCCACCGGCGGCAAGATTGTAATTTCAGATATCAGGGTGTCGCTCTTCCAAACTACTCCCTCACCCTTGGTCTCCAATCCGTCAACGAGCCTTAACCCTCAACTCAATATGTCGCTTCTGTCTAGAGGCTTTCCCTTACCGGCCTTCTCCAGTAACTATCGCGTCCACCTTCAAAAACGGTCACGTTGTCCACGAATCGGAAGCTCTCTTCCCTCGCCCAAACGCCCAAAGATGGAGCCTGGATTGAGCGGATCAGATGCCAGCCCAGGCATGACCGCTCAAGCCCCGTTCCCCACCCCCCCTTGGCTACCGTTTGAGTCCCCCGACTCTGTCAGCCCTCAGGACCTGAAGACATTGCCAGACACAGCATTAATATGTCCAGACATTGACCACGGCGAACGTCTTATTGTCTTGCCAGAGCCCCCGCCCGATCGTCCGATGGTTCCAACGTGCGCTGGCGATTGGGAGTCCAGGAAGCGAATCATACGAGAGCTCTACATGGAGCAGAACATGATTCTGAACAAAGTCATTGAGATCATGCTCACCAAGCACAAGTTTAAAGCCACGCAAGTCCCTATCCCCGAACCGAGTTGAAGGCCAACCAAATCTGACATGACAAGGTCTCAGCGCGAGAATGTACAAGGGGCAGTTTGCAAAGTGGAAGTGGACCAAATACAACAAGTCTGGCAACCGCCGTGACGGCCCAATAAAGCCAGTATTACAGTCGAGGGCAGCAAAGAAGAAGGCCGCCAGGCTTCTGGCCATGGAAATTCACGAGGCATATCCTGCAAAGGTCCAGCAACTGACCCCCCTTTCCCACCGCAGCTGTCCGGAGTACTTCAACAATGAGGAGTGCCAAGTGGAGACAACACTCAACGCCTACGCCGCCCTGATAGCTCACTGGTCTGAGCGCGAGACACCGTGGAGAAGCCCATCGTCTTCCCAGGGACATGGCGGGACGGGAGAGGTGTACGCCCCGCGGAGTCATTCTATTCTCCAGCACGTCCGAGCCGCGCAGGATTACTTCCTACAAGGCCGACCACAGCTCGGCGGGGCCATGCTCCGGCGTGCCTTTCTCGGCATCGAATCCGCCGTCACCAGCGCCCTCGAGGTCGAAGCCATCTGGGACTGCTGCCTCGCCGTGCCCCAACTCGTCCTCACCACGGGCTGGACCGACATGCTCTCCATCTTTGCGCGGTACCTCCACCAATACACCCACATCAAGCTGTCCTCGCAGCACCCGCTCACGGTCATCGCGGCGTCTCTCCACGCCC
Source organism: Chaetomiaceae sp. PYS4301M (assembly GCA_023628425.1). NCBI lineage: Eukaryota > Fungi > Ascomycota > Sordariomycetes > Sordariales > Chaetomiaceae > Chaetomiaceae sp. PYS4301M. Next base: position 167,406 of record JAMAKR010000042.1, read on the forward strand.
TATCCCGCCAGACGACAGTCACAACCACCACCATCACCCCTATCCCCAGCACCACATCTACATCTTCTCCAACCACCAACAACAGCAACCCCAACCTCAGCCCCAACAGAAACTGGCAACTCGAAATGTACGTCACGCGCGCCTGGACGCTCTGGATCGACAGCGTGACGCGCGTCCGCGGCCGCCACGACGACGTCACCATTCACCTCAAGCGCGGCTACATCACCTTGATGGACCCGCACCACGCCATGGCCGGCGACATCATCCGCGACTTTGGCCGCGCCGTGCAGGCGTCGGTCGCCCTGCGGGGCGCCTTTGCCACCACCGGCCGCATTTTGGAGTTGGAGGCCCTGCTTGTGCGCATGTTCCTGCCGCTGTTTACTGCCGAGACGGCGAGGACTGCGGAGGAGATGCTGCGTGGGCTTGTTGGGAGGATTGAGGGGAGGGGGTTTGAGGGTGGGTATCGCCTGGAGGGGGAGGGGGAGGGGGGTGGTGAGGATGAGTCTGAAGAGAAAGGGATGGGGTTGGAAATGGGGTATATGGACAGGTATCTGCTGTTTAGCGCGAACTACTTCATGGCGGCCATTGCCGAGTACAACGGGGAGAAGGAGAAGGCGGCGTGGTACAGGCAGAGGAGTCTGGACTCGCCGAGGGATCTGTTGTGGTTGCAGACGGCCTTGTTGGTCGAGTCTGGCCTGAGAGCCGAGGGGAACCTTAACGAGGCCAATGCGATACGGGAGATGAGGGTCGAGGCACAGTCGGCACTCCAAAATGTTGGAGATGGGGAGTTGGTTTATGGACACTTCACGGACGTCTTGACACTAATTAGGGGACACATCTGAACGGGCATTTTTGGGCTCTCGCTGGGTTGCGCACTTCACTTTTAGATTCCAAGAGAGCACACGCTATTTGGCACCATCTAGGATATTCTTACAAGCTGATTTTAATGTATTGCCGTTTTCCAGATGTCAAGAGAACCAAGCCTGAGACTCAGGCATTGCCCGTGATGGGAAAAGTCCCTCGGGAAACGAAACTCGAGGCTGGGCACTAGAGCCGGCAGCCGTCTTCTGTCAACTTGTTGTACAACCATGGGTTTGCCACCATGTCCGTAGCAAAATTACGCGTCCTCGGCGAGGTTGGTGCATGACAGTGGCGATGAGGAACGCAACCACGCCATGGTTGTTTCATGGTCTGTGATCGTGATCCCATCGCTGCAACTTCATGGGGCCAAGTCGTGAAGACCACCACAGCCCTTCATCAAACCATCTTAATCTGGCAAAAGAATGGAGTCCTGGGAGAGCGAATGACCTGGTGAACTCGGCAGTTTCACTTCAGCAAGCAGCTCCGGCTTGCGGCCGTAACTCATCGGGCCGGTTGATGGGATTGAGGGATCCGGGTAACACCTTGGTTGTTACATCATCTGCTTTCTTGTGCCAGAAGCAGCAGAGTAGATGTCAAGTTGTTGCCTGGAGGTGCTCAGTTTATGTCAATGGTGAAGCGGATGATGCAAAAGGGGGCGTTTGAAGCACAGTTGCCCTGGTAACCGAACCCCTTACCCCTTTTTCCAACTGGACAGGGGCATCGTATCCAAACATCGTCGATCGATGCATAATGTCATTTATGCAAACCGGGGAAAAGGATTATACCCCTTACCTATCACCTCTCCATATTTGATGCATGTCAGAACTCGAAGATGTGAAACCCAGTCGTGCGGGAAAAGGGGGCCGACCGTCGTACGATCATCACAACACACCCACCCAGCACGTACACAGCTGGACTCATGACTCGTCCTTGCAGACATACAGGGAGTCTGTGGAGCCAACTATGACCATTGTCGTATTATGCCGATTGGCCTTTCGGTTGGTAGGTCTGATCCGAGTCGCCATCCCTGGGCTTCCCGTGTTAACTCCTGGGACTGACAGAAGCATGACGACACCGGCTTCCTTCAGTGATATTAATCCCCCCAGCGACCCCAGACGACTCCCAGGTCCACGAGACATATGCCGAAACCATCATAAGCGCGAAGAATACACTTCCACCCTTTTAACCGCATAATCTGCGAATCCGGGTTAGCAAGAGCCACCATGTCTCAACGGGGCACTGGAAAGGAACAGGTAAGTGAATGCACGATCTTACCCGTTTTGACGCAAACCGAGAGTTGGACTAACAAGCAGCAGTTCAACACAGGTTCCGGAGACACAGAGGCCCAGGCAAAGCACGTCTACCAGCACAAGCTGGAGGGGGCCGAGGAGTCTACAGTCGTACGTCAAATTGGCGCTGTCCCCCCTCCATATGGCACCTTTAATTCCCCCGAGACATCCCCTTTTCTCCCGAACTGCGCCCGAACTACTCCCACAATGCTCCCGATACCCGTTTTCGGCAACGAATAGCTGACATTGCTGGACAGAGAGGCTGGGGAATGGAGCCGCACAAGTGGGAGCGGGCCACCCTGCGCAAGGACGAGACGGACACTTCGACGACTCAACCGGGCGGCGGCAGCAGCCGGCAGCAACCCAAGTGAGGCGGTCAAGACAGACTTGAGACGGTTCAAGGGGGAGTCCCTATTTCAGGCCCGAGGCGGCCTCGATCGGCGTCTGGGAGGGAACGGGGTGCCGTGGGAAAACGGTGCATGTAACGAGAGATTTCGAGAAAGCTCTTCAGGGGCCCCTTGGGATGTTGTCTTGATCTATAGTCTATCGTCTATGTATTAGTGCAGTCCTGATTCCGGATCTTGCCTCCTCTCTGGAACGCATTCTGCGCACGGCGTAAGGCACACAGGCGCTGCTAGAGCTTGGTCCCGGTTTCCGCTCCGTCGTCGATGCACTTCTTGATGAAGCCGGCCAACGGCATCGCCCACTCCTTGCTGACGGGTACGTAATGGCCGCCCGGGTGCGTCAACACCAGCGGGTCCTCACACCTCTCCACCAAGGCCTGACTGCGGCTCTCGTCGACCACGGTATCGAGGCTGCCCAGGAAATGCAGCGTGGGGGTCTTGATCTTGGGCTCGTACAGCCACGCCAGATCCTTGGGCGTCGACCAAAACCCGCTGTAAATCACGGCAAACTTGAACGGCTTCCCGCCGTTCGCCTCCCTCACGGCCTTCGCCCACCCCTCATGCTCCGCTGGCGGCTGACGCCCCTCCTCCAAAACCGAAGCCAGCATCCCGGCCATGCACCCTCCCTGGCTGAACCCAACGACGCCATCAAACACCTGCTGCTGCTCCGCTTCGATGGCAACAACCCCTTCCCCACCCTCCACCTCACTCCCCGCCTCCCCCCTCATAACCTCAGCCAGCCGCTCCATCCCCCTCTCCACAAACCGATACTGCTCATTAGCCTCGTCCTTGCGAAACCACGCCCACGCGTCAATCTCGTTCTCCTCGCCGCCCTCCTGCGGCGCGCCGCGCGCCTCGTACCCTGGGATGTCCCGCGGCGACAGCCGGTTGGGACCGGTCGCGTACACCATGGCGGGTTCCAGCCCTGCCGGCGCGAGGGCCTTAGCCAGGAGCTTTTCCAGGGCGCGGGTCTTGGCGCGGAAGAGGGCGCCTGATTGCGTGTAGCCTTTGTAAATCGAGGGGTTAGTTTTTTTCTGGCGATGCATGGCACCCTGAGTGAAGAGAGGGGTGAGGGGATAGGGGGTTTTTATCTTAAGTGAGATTGGTAGGCATGTCTACATACCGTGGAGCATCAGGATGCGGACTTGGCGCTTTGGCTTTTGGGGAGTTTTGGGTTTGGGAGTGCCTGTCCGCGAGGATTGTGTGGTAGCGGGCGAGTCAGTCCGCGACGGCGGCTGCGATGCCGCTGGAGTGGCGCTGTCGCCCATTGTGCTGAAACAGTTTCTGGCAGTAAAATGAGTAAAATAAAAAACGGTCGATGTCTGGTTTCGAGGTTGAGACCTTGCTGCCGTTCGGAGTATGTGCAGCATGAGATGCTGAGATTGGGTCGTCGTGGTTGGGATGGTGGATGAAGTGAGATGAGAGAGAGGATTGAAAGAGTCGGGAGGCAACAGTGTTGTTTCACCGAGGGGAGTCAGCGCCGAGTTCCCCTGTGATTGTGGGGCAGACGTCTAAGGAGCACATCTGACCGGAAAAGCACAAGCAGGCAGGGAAACCCAAGTTTCCTTTGGATTGGGGGGAAAAACTAAGCTACCTGACCAGAAGCATCTGAACATGCCGTGCCAAACACTGAATGGGTAGAGACAGGACCTGTCGGTTAGGTTGAGCGCATGCTCAGCGAATCTCCAGCTGTTGGCTCTCCCCTCCTCATCTGTGCCCAAATCATCAAGATGACTGCGGGGAACCAGAAGAAACGCCTCAGGAACTACAGATTTACGAATGTGACCTCTACTGATTCCCAACATATCGACGAGTATCAAGACGAACTCTCAATGCGGGCGCCCAGCAACGGGTCGGCTTCATCTATGCCAGAGCGAAAACATCCAGATCAATGGAAATGTGATATGGATGCCGATAACATGCTGCGAACAGCATGTTAGCTGGCAACGCTGTCGACCGCAGTCTCCAGCTTGGGGTGTTTGACGACTCTCCGAGACTCAGCCGGTGTGGCAGGCAAATGGAAGCCAGCACCCAGACAGAGCTTGGAAGTCCGTACCGCTTTTCCAACCTCTTCCACCGCCGCACTGCACGTCGGACCGGGGGTGAACAGCTCAATTGACGTTGGCTGCTTCTCTATGATACAGTTCGTCTCTGGGACAACTCTCCGGGGGAATCGCTCAAAGAAATGCCGCGTCGTCCATCTCGCCCGCACCTCGCTCGTCACGCGCGTCCTGCATCTAGTGCGCCGCCTTGGCGTTAGGGTTGCGGGGGTCGTTCTTGAACTCGTCGGCTGTGTCAAGCTGTCAGTTCGGGTCAAGCCGGGAGGGTGTCGATAGGTGGTCGTACAGTTCATCAGGGCGCTCTGGGCCGAGTTGACGCCGTAGGCGATGACCGCGGCTTCAAGTGTTGTCAGTCAATCGCTTTCCATCGCCATTCCATCGCGCGAGCATCTCGTCCAAGTCGAAGAGGAGAGCCGAGGAAGTCGGGGAGTTGGGGGGGGTTCAGGGCATACCGGCAGCCAGGAAGGGAGCCATCGGACGCACTGCAATTCGTTTGTGTGGTCAGTCATTTGTCATTTGTTCGGTCGGGGGGCAGCAACACGGTCGGGTAGGGCAATTGACGTACACACTGGCGTCGGGAACTTCTTGAACGGGGCAATACCGAACCAAGACATGGTGGCGGCTTCCTCTGGCGGGTGACGACGGAGGATCGGGGTGGTTTGGTGATGGAGTGTTGTGTCGGGTCAAGAAACGAGCGTTTTTCGCGGCTCCGGCTGCCGAAGCTTGTCGCACCCACTCGCTGCACCTCGCCCAGCCGAGCCGGGTTCTGTCCTTGATTCTCAGGCATCAAGATTCATGGTCTCCACTGCAGGCCCCAAGCTCTGGTGGGTCTATTGAAGTGGGTCTAAAGCCACGGGTGTCGTCGAAATGATTCTCCGAACTGGCAGGGGCCGAGGGTTCGAGAGGTCGGGTGGGCCCTCGCTTGGCCGGCGTGACATCATCCCTCCCCGCATTTCTTATCTGACACCAGGCAGGCAGGGAGCGCCCTGGGCCTCTGGGGACCCTGGCAGCTCGGGCAGCTGACCCCCGAGCTAAGCTGAGCACCTGGCAGCAACCAACAGCCAGGGCCTGACCATCACCGAGCTGCCTGCTCCTCCTCCTGCCTTCCTTGCCTTCCTCTGCATCCCCAACCCGGCCCTATAAGTGCGGGGTGAACAGATCGCTTCGTAACACCCGCTTTTGTCCATCCAATTATCCTGCATCGCTCCCCTCCTCTTCGTCTTCTCTCCTTCCCTTCCTCACCTCCCACTCGACAACCCAATCTAGCTTGCCGCTTTCCGTGCCTCCCTGCCTGCAGTGCTCGTCCACTGCCACCATCACAAGCTGCCCTGCCCGGCAAACCGAACGCCATCTCCCCGACGTCTTCTGCCGTGCTGCTGCTGCTTGACTTCCCGTCCTCTGGCATCTCCTGCCACAATCACGAACGATACGCCATCACCATTTCACAAGAGAACTGGTAACTTGGGTCTCGCTACGAAGTCCAATTTCCTTGCATCATTGTTTGCAATTGGGATCGGTTTCCGCCTTGTCTGAGCTTGACTCGCACACTGCGGCCCCGTGTCCAAGCCACCCGGTGTGCTCTTGCTTCCCCTCATTTTCCGGGGTCAACACATCGGCGCCCAACCTTGCCCTTCCTCAACAATCCGCCGATCGCAACAATGCTTTCGCAACGCGTCGTTCGGACCGCGTCGGGCGCTGCCCGGCAGGCTCAAACAGTACGGGCCTTTGCAACCTCGGTTGCCGCCCGGAGCGATCGCACGCCCGCCTTGGGCGACATCCAGCCGGACCAGCACGAGACATTCAACAGCCGGCAGAAGACGTTCCGGGCGCAGCTTGTGGAGGCACAGAAACAGCGGGAAGCCAGTGGGTTTGCCTCGTCCTCTCCTCTCTCATCTTCTAGCTCCCCCTCCTCTTCCTCGGCCCAGGGCCTTGGATCGCTGAGCACTGCGACCACCGGCACAGGGAACGCGGCGCGCGCTGCTGAACACGAAGCTCCGCGCAAGCAGGGCCCGCTGACCAACCTCATCTACGGCACCAAGGAGGGCCGCGAGCTGGACGCCCAGATCGAGGCCAGCTTCAGCCAGGTCCTCGCACGGGGCAAGTACGTGCATTCGATCGAGTTTCACGACGTGAAGCCCGAGTGCGTTGACGAATACGTCGAGCTCGTTGGCAAGTGGTATCCCCGCGTGGCGACTGCGGCGGAGAATAAGGTTCATCTGGTCGGGAGCTGGCGGACCGAGGTGGGCGATTGCGATACATTCGGTATGTGACACAACGCATGATATCTCATCAAACTATACAAAACGCAGAGCTAACACCTCTTTTCTCTATCCAGTCCATATCTGGGAATACCAGCGCTACCAGGGCTTCCACGCCTCGCTCAATACTATTTCTCGGAACCCTCAGTTCCCCGACTTTGACAAGAAGCTGCGCCGCTTGATTCGCGACAAGCGCACGTCATTGATGCAGGAGTTCAGCTTCTGGCCAACGACGCCCCCGCGCCAGCTGGGCGGCCTCTTTGAGCTCCGGTCGTACACGCTGCACCCGGGCAACCTGCTCGAGTGGGAGACACACTGGCGGCGCGGGCTCAAGGCGCGTCGCGAGGTCATGGAGGGCGTGGGCGCCTGGTTCGTGCAGATTGGCGACCTCAACACGGTGCACCACCTGTGGCAGTTTGCCGATCTCGAGGAGCGCAAGATCCGCCGTGAGAAGAGCTGGGGCATAGAAGGCTGGGCTGAGACGGTGCACAAGACGGTCCCGCTGATCCAGGAGATGAAGAGCCGCATTCTGGTGCCCATGCCGTGGTCGCCCGTGGCTTAGATGCCATGACGGGGCCAGCTGCGCAATGGTGGTTGACACGAAGGCTTGCTTCCTCGTTGTATCTGGCGTCGACCAGACTGGAGGCTGGCAGGCAGAGACTATAGCCATGTGTATATGGGGGACGGGTTGCGATTTACTCTTGCGTTTTTGATTTTGATTTGTTTTCCAGCAGCGCGACAGCTGCTTGCACAGCACAGTCCACTGGCGTTGTTATTCTGTTGTTGTTGTTATTGTGTTGTAGCCATGGGATATCAAATGCATATACAAAGTTGAAGCCGCCGCTCTGCGTCCGTCTACGCCCAGCGATGTCTGAAACAGCACATGAAAACCTCCGTATAAAGCATGCCGTCCAACTCCAACCAATGCGACGCACAGTTGTCATGACACTCCATCGTCCCGTCCAGGCCCAGGGCCAGCATGCCTCCCTAATTCCAACGTGGTCCTCTCAGGGAGGTAGTACCTCCACCACTGCCACCACCACCATAACAGCCAGGCGCGGATCTCTAGTCCTCAGGCTCCACCTCCTCCCCCATCACAGCCGCCAGGTTGCGTCTCGCCAACGCCAACGTATGGCCCAGTGCGGTCAGCTTGGACGACAGCGACAAGAGGCTCGGGTCGGCGCTCTCGACGCGCACCTTTTCCCGCACAAACACGTCGACAGACTTGTTTCTTGCTGCTGCTGCTGATGCCGTTGATGTCCGCGTGCCGGAGAGCGGGATCGGGGAAGTCCCCCCTCCTCCTCCCACTGAGCCCGCTGCTGCTGTGCCGGTGGGGGTTATGGTGGGGTGGTGCTGGAGGGCGTGTTCGTCGCCGGCGCAGCAGTAGCCGAATATCTTTTCGGTCTCGTCGTGCTCGAGGCGGCGGGCCGTGCCGATGGCCAGGGCGAGCTTGGTGCCGAAGTTGACGGGCGCGTCGGCCGGCTCGAGGGAGCGCAGCCAGAGGACCATGGAGCTGTCTTGGATGCTGAGGTGGAAGCTTAACGGCGGGGGATGTTGTTGTGAGGAGGGGGAAAACGTGTGGGCTGCGCCGGGGGTGCTGCCGGGGGGCAGGAGGAAGTGGGTCGGCGAGACGGAGTGGGTTGTCCAGGTTGGGTCGGCGGTTGTGAGCGGTGGGCCTTTGAGTAGAGAGGTGGCTTCGGCGAGGGATTGGGAGAGGAGACGTAGTTGGGCGGAGAGGAACTGCGGCGGGGCGATGTCGAGATTGGAGGGCGACGGGCTGCTGGAGGGGTACGAGTAGGAGAGGGTCAGGGAGAGGAGATCGATGGAGTGGGTGAGGAGGGCGTGGAGCGATGTGAGAGATGCGATGTGGATCGGGTGGTCGGGATTGATGGTGAGCGTCTGGTGGGGGAGGGTGCGCAGACGAAGGTGGATGGTCTAATGGTGGTGTTAGCTCGACAAGGGCAACGGACGAGGGGGGACAAAGAGGCGGAGAAGACAAACCCCCTTGACTACCCGTGTCCCTACGCGCGTTATATGCCCCTTTACTACCTCATTCCTGGGCGTGCTGAGCACCAGCGTGCTCCCCGGGTCTATCGGCGCGAGCAGCGCATAGCAGTCCTCGAGGCCGTGCTTGAGGTTGACGAGGGTTTCGCGGAGCTCTTCAATGAGCCAGTCGATCTCGCGTTTCTGCGGTGGCGGGGGAGAGAGAGATTCAATCAGCACCCACGAGGCATCCATCTTGAACTGCATGTCCCAGGTCGAAGGGAACTGCGATGACAATGGTGTCGCATACCTACCTCTGCTGTCTCGATGGCCGCTTTAAGCTGGTCCGGCGCAACGTGAGGCCAGATCTCCACTGACATTGTGACGACTCCAAACTATCGCTGTACGTTTCGTGTGGGATAGGCACCCATATTCCGGGGGGACGATGATGGTGGCGTTTGCGTGATCTGTAGCCTCCCGCAGAAGATTTGAGGATGCCTAGCGACACCATCGGCGAGATGCAGATGGCATGACGACTCAGTGGAGAGCTTCCCTTGTCGAAAGCCGGACCAGGCAGGCGGTGGACAGATCAGGTGGGGCACCCCGGGTCTTGGCGACTTGCAGGGCGCGCAGGGCGAGCAGACCCCACCATTCTCGATCCATCCACCAGGAACCTTGAATTGACTTTCTGCATGTCCGAGCTCCCACTCTCAGCAACCTCAACAACCCTACGACCAACCCGCCAGCACGCCCGCCAGCTTTACCCAGCACTTGAGAAAAGCGAGATGGTGCCAAATACATAAGTCTACTCATTCTTATTTTTCTTGTATTTCTGTTCGACCAATAAACCCCCACAACTTGTGGAGCGGACGGCGCATCCTTCTGCATCCGGTTTTTAGTCCCCAGTCTCGACTCGCGACACCACTCGGGGCATTACCCTCCCTTCCGCCCACCATGGCCTCGCCTTCACCTGCCGTCGCCCAGGGCGCCGGACCTAATCCCATCCAAAACAAACCCCAAACGAAACTACCTCCCATCCCCCAAGGTTTGCGCGCCCCGTCCCTCAACCTCCCCCATCCGCGACCAAGCGACCATTCTAACGCTCTCCCAACAGGCACACGCATCCGAACACGACCCCTCCCCGGCCCCTCGCCCTCCGCCCGCCCCCGCGCCAACCACCCAGCCACCTCAGCCATCTTCTCCACACCAGACCTAGACGGCTACACCCCGCCGCCGCTCGCCCCCCACACCGCCGTCATCAAAGTCTCGTCCTCGGCCAACTTCAGGAGCCTCGTCCGGCGCGTGCGCAAGGCGCTTGAAAAGGCCCCCTCCTCGGCGTCACAACAGTCCGGCGGGAGGGGGCTGCCGCTTGCGGCGAGGATTGATGCGCTCAAGGCTGGCACGACGGGGTTGAGGAGGGGGAGGGAGGGTATTGTGGCGGACGCGCTGGACGATGTGGTGCTTGTTGCGACGGGGAAGGCGATTGAGAGGGCCGTGGACGTGGGTGGGTTTTTCACGAGGGAGAAGGATCTGGTTGTGCTGGTGAGGACGAGGACGGTGAGGGCCGTGGATGATGTGGTAGTTGTGGATGAGGACGAGGATGTGGAGGATCAGACGAGGGTGCGGTGTGTGAGTTGTGTTGAGGTGGGCATTCGCTGGGCCTTGTGAAGGGCGGGTTGGAACGTTGAGGTATTGTATAACTATTAGGAGGGATGATATCTGTTTGGAGCTATAACCTGGGTAGGAGGGCTGGTTTCGGTATGGGTTCTGGCGTTCTTGGGGACAGAAAGGAAAGGGTGAGCGGCGTTGTCAAGGGTCTAGGACGGGAACTCTCTCCAATGGTTCAGGAAAAGTTAGACATGTGCAAACAACGTTTGTCGTCGAGGCAGTTCAAGCCACATGCACAGAAATACCCTATCCTCAAACAAGCACATGGCTGGGAAGTCGTTTGAGGATTCCTTCCCTCCACGCTCCTCACTCGTGCTTTGTATAGGGCGCCATCCCCAACATCCTTGTGTTTTGTCTGCCATTTTAGCGAGAAGGTGAGGTGTTTGTGTCTATATAAAGATGAAGAAAACTGCAGGCGTTCTTTGGGCATGTGCGGTGTGGTACGCTTAGCCGTTTCTGAAACCTCGTTTGGCGCCCGTCCACCTGAAACGCTGAAACGGATGGGTCTTGAAACCGAGCGTCAACAGTCGTATCCAACCTGGTCTGGAGTGCACCCCAGCAACGGAACCGGCTGAAAGAATCGAATCTTCAGGAATCGGCTCAAAGACGAGGGGCACATCTGCCGGGTTTCACGGTACGATAATTAATCAACGACCCAACACGGCAAGTACGACTTCGCCGTCAACATATTACAAAGTACACTACTTCGTACAACAGCGAGCTTCCCGTGTCTGACCTGTGGTGCGACGTTCCAGGCGGCGGGACATCGGCCGGGGGTCGGCCATCCCAGCGGGTGATCGCAGAGAAGCGGTTTCGGGGCTTTCTAGCATGTTACTTGTGCGACGCTCGAAGAGCCAAGCTGGGCGGGAAGACACGAGATTGGGACGGGAAGCCGAGAGAAGCTGAGAGAAACTGTGCTCGCGTGCCCACTCCCCCAGCATGCGCTGTAACCCAGAGAGTTTGTCCGTGGTCCGTTGTCTGTCGTCCTGGAGATGCTCTGTCCGAAACGTGGGTTCGAGGTCATTGGATAACGTTGACGTTACCTAATAATGTCAGTTAACTGGCACTGTCGCTCGGTGTGGTGTTGGCAGAGGTTTGCATCGAGGTGCGCCCCAGTGGTCTGGCAACACATGGCACCAGTCCGGAGCTGTCCCTATCCAACAACTCATGGCCACCATCGCGTGCTCATGTCTGTCTTGTGTCCCCTTGCAGTCCGCCATCAGATCCATGAGATGTGCGAGGTCTCGACTCTCCCCCTCCCCACAAAAAAAGGGCTGTTGTTCGCAAGAGCATCCCTGGACACGAAGCAGTGACCATGATCGCCAGCGATTTCGCTTCTCATCTGTGCCAGAGCCGATTGCGCCCGTGTGTTACCCAGTTACCCCGGAATGCGCTAAGCGTGCTGCCCTGCCCCTGGCAGGTCAAGCCCGTCTCCGTTTCGCACGGTTCGCTGTCTGGAGAACCCAACGGCACACCAGACCAGGCACGCCAATCAAGGGCGGCAGAGCAAATTGCCCAAATCTCGCAAATCGCGGCCGTCCCTCGTTGGCTTCGGACCAGTCGCACCGAGCGGGCTCGGCGGCGCGATCTGGATCCAACAGGTCAAGAGGGAGAAGAGGCCCAGAACAGGAAAAGGGAGAGCGCGACGCCGCCACGCGCGGATCCTTCAAGGCTCGTCTTTTTATGTGGCTCGTGGGCTGTGTCGGGTGGAGTTGTGTGGTTTGCGAGGCTGGGCTGGTCTGTTTTGGAGTCTCCCGGCGGCGCTGGCAAGGCAGAGAAGCGGCCCAGGCGGGCACAGGCTGCGCTGCAGACTTTATTTGGCAACGTGCGCTGGAATGAGGTCGCATCCAGGGCGCCGCACGCGCTGTAAGCTGGCGCCTGTAATTTCCTTCCTGTCGAAACCTCCCGTCTGGCAAGCCACTGAAACCGTTTTCTGCGGTTTCTGGTTTCCGTCATGGCGACTGAGCCAACCAATCAGCCGAGACCGTTCACCTGGTTTGGGCCTCGAGTCTGTCGGCCTGAGGTGACGCTTCCCATTTTTCGTGAAGATTGACGGTTTTGGCGCCTGCCCAGCGATTGGGGAGGGAAGAACGGACGTCCAGAGATCCCTGTCGAAAAATGCAGGTACCAGTGCAACCCTTTCGGCGTGCCAGCCAATCCCTCCCAGTCCGCATGGCGGATGTGGGGACAGTGCGAGCGTGCTGGCAGCCGAGCGGGACCTCTTGCTGTTGTCGGCTTTTTGGCTGCTTGGCATCCAAAGTCGCAATTTGCGCCGCAGGTCAGGACCCTGGCCGCCCACAGCGGCACAGACGCATCGTGGGCTTCTCTCATTCCTCTCCCGTCCCCCCGTCTCTCTCTTCAGGCCCGCGCCGCCCACCCGCTCGCTCCCACACAGGCTTCGTTGGCAAAGTCTTACTCTTGGAGCAACAACACAGCCCAGCATCCGACCTTGGATACTCGACGTATCCAGTCTGTCATTCATTCCCAAATCAACATTGAACATTGAACCATTCGTCTGCATCTGCCAGCGAAATATCAGCACAGCACAACGCACGCAAACACACACTCATTCTCTCTCTTGCTCTCTCTCCCGCGCACGCGCATCGACTTTCACACCTTTCTCGACGATCAATTGGATCCTCATCCTCGTCTGACGACTCCAACTCGACTCCGAACCGGCTTCGAGTTTAACTCCCTTTCTTCCACTACCTCGGGATCTATCAGAAAGGAACCGCCTCCTCTTCAGAAAAAATGCATCTCCCCACCATTCTCGCGGCTCTCCTCTTGCCGCTAGCGGCAGTCGCCGAGGACTTGACGACGTCCACTTCGACGAGCACCCTGACCCTGACCAAGACGCTCACACTGCAGCGCGCGGCCATGGTCACGCCTTCGTCCAACTCCACCGCCCTTCTCACGACTCCTACGCCGACCACTGTCAAGTCACTAAGCAGTACCAGCACCACTGGAACTGCCGCCGCCGCCACCACATCGACCGACAAGAACGCCGGGTCTGCGCTCGGCGCTGCCCATGCTGCCGCCGTTGCGATAGCCGGCGTCGTTGCCGCCGCGCTTCTTTAACGCCTGCCTTGAGCGCGACGACGGCGGTCGGAGGATGGAGGATGGATTATGCCCTCCCTTGAAACCAACCGGGATGGGGACGCTGTGTGGAGCAACAGCCCGGCTCACTGCCAGCCGAATTCTCCGATGCGAGCATCACATCAATTCTTTCCTTTGTCAGAGCGAGACATTCTTGATTCGCCCGGATCTCTTGGCTCGTTCGACATTTTCACACGGGGGGCACCCTGGTGACGATCGCCGGGGCCCCTCTCAATCGCACCACGCTTTTGTTCTCACTTCTTGCCATCTTGGCCTCTTACCTTTCGGTTCTCAAGATCAGGCAGGCCGAGGCGCGCAATCAACGCCCTCGGGAGTCCCTCGCAACTTGGCTGGAGCTCAGCCTTCAACCCTTTTTCTTCTTGTTCGTTCTTCCGGCAAGCCATCAACACCCGCAAGTGTCCGACTCGAGATCTCTCTCCCCAATTCGCCGCTTGCGGCCCACCGTCAACCTTGATACCCCCCTCTTCTGGACTTCTCTTCCGCCCAACGGTTTCCAACTCACTAGGGCTCGTTCATCTACTACTTTTGGGAGGGAGATCTCGAGAAACGACGGAGACAACGATGGACTTTTGCTGGCTGGGCTTGATTTTATTCTCGGGGCTGATTTGAGGCGGATCTTGACTCGGCATTTGATGGGCGGTTGGGGATGGCATGGTCGGGATCTGGGTTCACTTCACGACAAAAAAGTTTTTCTACGAGGGAATGAGATGGATGCGGCGTCGAAGGGGGGATGGATGGCGGATGGCGGATGGCGGATGCCTTGAGTCTTTTTTTTTCTTCTTCACGTTTTGTTTTCCTTTCTCTTCACATTCACCTTTTTAGCCTTCTATACATTCTAGCCTGGTCGATACCCCTTTTTCCCCTTCTTGCTTCCCAACCTTGGTTGGTCGGCATTCTTGGTGCTGTATCTGAGCTTTTTTCTTTCTTTTTTTAGACCTGCTTCTACTCAGACAGCCTTTTGACTCTGACACCGACCATCCTGATTAACTCTCTCGCCTCCATGTGACGTGCTCGCCAACATTGCCAACAATACCGAACTGCGCCACGACGCAGCAAACATTCCCAACGGTCTTTCCAACGCACCCTCTTGAAGTAGTGTATGCAAATCAAGACCTAATTATACGGAGTACATAGTAATAACCAACAACACACAATCAGCTCACTCTCACCTCCCCCTCCCCCGCACCCCGCCCCCAACAAAAGCACAACCACCACAATGTCGCTGTCAGCATGTAATGCTTCCTTTCCCCAAATACTCCAGTTAAGCCGTGACTCCCACTGTCTCATGATGTCAACCCCCGATCCGCGAACCAACACATTGTTATTACCCCTGAACCAGCAGTCCAGAATGACGAAGGGGTTCGAACAAGAAGAGAAGCGCTGGTCCAAGCGTCCACCCAGTGCACATCCACACCACCACACCACATCATGCAGGTGGTGGATCTTGCGCTAACGTTAAAAATGCGACTCAACTCCACCAGTGCAGAGAAAAAAGGCTCAGAAAGGAAAAAAAAGGTTTAACGCTAACGTTATCTCCTCCACTCCTTTCTCCCTAGCCCCAATGCGGGAATCCCTCATTTCTCTCTTTTAATCACCCCACCTGCCCACCACACACCCACCCGCAAGGAGAACAGGGAGGGGAGCTCGGGGGATCGTCCAAATCTTTCGGATCGGACCGATCGTGTGTGTGTTGTGTGCAGTGCGCATGTACTGTACCTGCCCCCTGACGGGCTGATCTCCCTTGCTTGATCGTCGTCTTTAACTTAATGTCAGGTGTGTATGGGAAACACTGAGGATTGTGTGCTTCAGAGCGGGTGGACATCAAAACAACATCACATATCACATCCCATCCGGCTGGGGTTAACCGTCGATTGCTCACGTCGAGTTACCCCATCTCGTCCAGGGAGACTGCAACCGAGCTTGCTGTTATCCGCTCCCTTTCTGGGGAAAAACATGGGCACATCGGCAACCGAAATGATCGTCGCCATCATCCCCTTCACCGAGCGGTTCCACACAGTGGTTGATCCATAGCACAGTGCAAGTGGGTGAACCCCTGCGAGGACGACGACACGGCAACCTTTTAACACCAAAAGGTTCACGGGTTCATCCGTCGCATCCCTGGAAGACGTCACGAAGCTCCCTCACTCGACGCGTGGAGAATGTGTGTGCAATACCTTAACGTTATCAAGTTATTGGCAGTCAAGTCCCAGGATCCTCGCCGGCCTCAGCGCAGCATACCTAACCAGTGTATCCGTACCCTCAGCAGATAATAGCATCAAAGAACCCAAACACTCCCAACGCCACAGTGATATATCCCCGAGATATACTCCGTACCCGTACTCGACTCCCTTGCCGACACGCTACATGAACACCTTCCCGTCGCCCTGAGAGCGGAACACGGCCAAGGTGCTCGCAAAGGTGGCGCGGTTCTGGTCCCACGTCGCCCTGTCAAAGTTCCCCTGCGTGACCATGCTCACACTGCCAATGGTGTTGAGGTTATACATCTCAACCGTCAGGTCGTCTCCGCCCTTGTTGTCCGGTCCGACCCAGAAGATGCGTGCCTGGCAGTTCTCGCCCGACTTGACCGTGCTGCAGCTCGTGTTGTAGTTGTTGAAGAAGCTGTACAGGCGCGCACCGAAGACCACCACGTTCTCCGAGTCAAGGATGCGCAGGCCCCACGCCATCGCACACGGTGGGTTGCGCCGCAGCCTCCGCAGGCTGTTATGGACCCCGTCGCCCTGGCAGTCGGCCGCGAAGTCGGGGTCCCGGATAGTTGTGTTTGACTGGGTAAAGGGATACGGCGCGGGCGGGTTGGGCTGGTAGTAGGGCGTCTCGGTCTGGATCTGGCCCATCCAGATGTCTGACGCACCGAGCAGCTGGTACTGGTACAGAGTATGATGTTCGACCGAGCTTCCAACCAGCCAGATCCGGTTTCCTTCGACCAGCATCCCTCGCGCCACGAAGACACTGATCTGAGTCGAGTTCCAGTCATCAATGTCGTGATCCGCCACCCAGATCCAGTTATTCTCCATGTACAAATTCCGGGCGCTCGGCGTGATGTGCATGCCCATGTATCCAGCAATGCAGGCTGGGTTGACGTAGTTGGGCTGGTCTGGCGTGGTGGGACACTGGGCGACCTGGAGCTGCGAACCCGTGAATCCGCCGACGCGGATATGAACATCCCAGAGACCCGAGGGAGGACTTCCCGGGCTGCACCTGTTCTCTGCTGCCGGCGTGTTGAGATTGTACTCGATCATGATGGCCCCCGCAGTAGGGCCCTGGGTTGACACGATGATGTCGCTCATCTCGACAAACCCAACGTCTCCTGGCTTCCCAATCTGCACCACAGGCCGCGGGTTGTTCGAGTCCGAGAACTTCTTGCCAACACCCATGATGACGGTAGCAAGGCCTTCGCCGACAACACGTGTGTTGGGAGGCACGAAAATTGTATCGGTGACCATGTAGTATCCGGCATCCAAGAAAGCAATGGAGGACGAGTTTGCTGCCTGTTGAATGACCCTGTTGATAGTACGCGTGTCGTCTGCGTACCCGTCACCCGTGGCATAATGGTCCCGTGCCGAGATGAAGTCAGAGTAGGAGTAGTCTTCGTACTGCGGCTTGGACCTCTCGTAGTAGCGATCTCCGAGCTTCAGGGTGGGCGGCTGTGAGAACGTAAACTCGCGCCCCTCGAGCAAAAAAGGCCCGCGCGGAGCATACGTATTGCCCTGGTGAAATCGTCAGTGAATGGACTGGCGCGATGGCTTGAACAAAATTCACCCTCGCATAGCCTTGGTCATAAACGGTGCCATTAGAGTCTCCCAACAAGAGAGGCTTCCCATCAGCCCCCTCCAGAACGGTGGGCACATTCGTGTACAGCACGTTCTGAATCACCAAGGAGCCGAGGCCGGTCGAGTTTCCCGGCGTTCGGCCAGTGATCAAGGCCGTGGTAACGTTGACGAACGAGCTGTCGAGCAAGGTGACGGAGCCGACATCCGAGGAAGACATGTTGATGCCTACTCGGCAGCCGACAATCTTGAGCGACTTGTAGGTCCAGCCCCAGTTCCACACCTGGTCGATGGCGGTATCCGAGCCATAGAAGGTGAGGTTCCTCATTGTGTACTGCTGGTTGCCAAACCGGGCGCCGTATTTGCCGCCGTGGAATACCAAGTCGGCCATCATGCCGCCGCTTCCCTCTTCCATGAAGATGCCGGTGTGAGTATCCCCAGGTTGAGACGACAGTCTGAACACACAGTTCTGTATCATGGTTGCCTGAGAGGACGGCCAGTGGATTCCGGTCGCCGCACCACGAACGGCCGTTGTGTCAAAGACCATGTTGCGCAGCTGTCGGAAGAAGACGTTTGTGGCCTGGAAGTTGAGCTCTGATCCGACCTTGTTAGCCAACGCTGTACCCAGATGAGCTCCACAATCCTCGACCATCACGTACTGCCAGTGTTTAAGTAAGGGTCGGCATCCAGAAGGGCAATCGCCTCTGTGGGAAAGTGTTGCGCGGCCTTGATGACGGGCATGTCGGTGGGGTCTCCAATGATCTGGGTGTAGTAAAAGCCGACGATTGGCTTCGTGATGAGGTATGTGCCGGGCGGGAAGTAAACAATGGCCGGCGTCGTGGTTGATCCGACGCAACCAAGGCCGCCGCAACGGTTACCATCGCTGATGGCGGCATTGATGGCGTCCGTGTCGTCGGTAACTGGCAGCTGTCAGTCAATATCACCCCGTAGAGGTTACGAGTTCCTACCTCCATCTCCAACAGCTCCCCACATCTTCACGTTTCTGAAGACCTGGTAGCCTTGGATTGGTTGGAAGGGCGCAATTCCCTGGCGGTTGAGGTCTTCCATCCAGTAGGCTGCCCAGGCAAGCGAAGCCATGGCCAGCAAAAGGGCGAGTGCCTTCATCTTGAAGATAACAGCGCGATGATGGGTGTTGAGTTTGGCAGGTTACTAAAGAATGACCAAAGTTCGACTGGCTGAGGCTGAGGCAGGCGAAGAAAGAGCGTAAAGAGGTAAGAAGGTCGCCGATGAGGATGGGGATGAGAGACAAGTTGTTCCCTAGTCCAAACTGGCTATTCAACACAATGATGTGACGAATTAGTGCAGGGCGAGGGTAATACCGTTCAGAATGGGGTGTCGTCATGCAATTGCAGAAGTGTGAAGTCGGCGGTGGATGGGAACCTGGAAAGTAAACAATCGAACCTGGCGGAAGGAGGAAGTTCCAGGCTGCCAGGAGGCGGAAGGGGAAGGAGCGTTCTTTCCTTCCAAGAGAATTTTGCAAAGAAAAACAAGAAAAAAAAATGTCAAGGCCCCAATAAACCATTCCACTTTGCCATTCCACCTTGCCATTCCATTTGCTGTACCCCAGTGCCCCGAGTCCATTCCATTGTTGGTCCCAAATTCCGAGTTCATCACCCAACAAGCCAAAGGCCCTAAGTCGGGCGACCAGCAAGCAGCCAGGATCGCAACCTCAACCTGATCAATATCATGACATTTTCATTCCTGTCTTCCAGGTTGTGTTCCATTAAGCTGCTTACCCCAGGTATTGAGAGTTGGGTGATTTGGATCCGCCAGCTCACCAGGCTCACCCTCACAGGCGGCACATGGGCTTCTCACGGCCACACTCACACCTCGTGCCAGCAACCCTTCTACGACTCAGTGGACGCGGGAGAGAACCACCAGGACCAGCAAGGTTATAATGGGAACGTCAAGTTCATCAGGTTTGACCAAGTACTTCTTGGTTTTGGGCTTGGTCTTCAAGCGCGGTCCGGATTTGGGAATGCTGCATGTTGTTGTGTCTCGGTTGTCTCGGCAAGCGTCGGACTCCTCGGGCCCTGACAATGTCAAGGAATCGCTGACTCGCATTGTCAAGGAAGATATCTTCTTTGTCTCGCTCCCTCCTTGGGTGGCCCCTCCCGGAGCAGTTTCGTGGCCTCGGCCCGCAGAACAAAGAACGACCCTGCATCGCTCTGTTACAAAACCCGGTTGCCATCGTTGTTGGCTGTCCCATCCCATTGTTCCCGAATCAAGCTGCAACCTAGGTCATGCTCAGGGCCAGCATGTCGACAGAAAAAAGCAGCATTGATACCGACCCAGCCATGACTGGGCAGAGGTTCATCCAATCTATGGGAGGCCCTGACTGTGCCGCAACAACACGTAATGCCCGACCGGCTTCTTGGGCACACCCTTTCCTCCGACGACTGATATCTACGCATAAGAACAGCGAGGAAGACGAGGATCACCTAGCCAATGGATGCATTGTTATGTGACGGGTTGTGAGGAGACCACAAGGCCAAAAAAATCCCGAGTTGCAAACACCTCTTGACCCTCGTTACCGATGGCGAACTCCCTAAATCGCACGGTATAAAACACCAAACACTCCCAGTTGGCCAGCCTGCAAGTCCCTGCTGCAATACGAACTTCTCCTCCCTCAGTGCAACAAGGCTCCCGTTCCCTCTTGCAGAACCTCGTACAACAACATATCCCTTACACCGGCTCCTGGTCAACAGCACACCACCACGTTCAAACCAGCAGACAAACCACCCCATCACAACTCCCAGAAAAGAAAAAAAAAAAAAACCAACAAATATGGTTCAACTTCACGCACCCACCATCTCAGCCCTCCTCGGCGCCGCAGTCGTCACAGCAGCCAACACCAACCCCAACGCTGGCGCCAACACCGGCGCCACCGCACTCAGCACCACCACCACCACCACCACCACCACCACCACCAGCACAACCACAACCCACACCCTCCACGAAACCCAGCCTCCTCCCGAGATGACCCAGTCCTCAATTCCAGACGTGGCAGGTCCAGGTTCGCCTAGCTGGCGCGATCCCAACATGACCAACGACGACGAAGCCAGCGACTCCAATGTCATCCACAAGGGCGGTTTCCCCAGGTTCAGGGGCGGCGGTGATGGTGGTGGCCATAAGAAGAGTGACGCGTCGGGTCGGTTTGCTCCACCCGTTTTGGGGGCGGCCGTGGTTGCGTTGGGGGCTACCTTGGCAGGGGCGGGGTTCGATCGTCGTGTGCTGGATCGTGATGTGCGGCGCGTGGGTTGATCATTGATAATGGACTGGCTTCATCGGGGATGTCGCGTTGGTGGCACGGTTGAGTACGAGAGGATTGGGAGGGTTGAATCTCTGGCTGGCTGCCCTGGGGGCCGTAGGACAGGGGGCGAGTTAGAAGGCATGCAAGTGCCTAGTTTTGGTATGCTGTTTGTTCTGTTGTGTTTCATGCTATATGGCATATGGTGTTGTTTCGTGTGTGGCAATCTCTGGTATGTATTCCATACTGACTGTCCTTCTGGGGGTCGGCCGTGTCAAGAGCCTAATGCCATGCATTATTAGTGGATGCCGA
Organism: Chaetomiaceae sp. PYS4301M; assembly: GCA_023628425.1. NCBI lineage: Eukaryota > Fungi > Ascomycota > Sordariomycetes > Sordariales > Chaetomiaceae > Chaetomiaceae sp. PYS4301M. The sequence continues at coordinate 188,414 of JAMAKR010000042.1, forward strand.
GGACAAGGTTGCCAGACACTCTATTTCATGACGGTTATTAGGACAAATGAACAAGTCAACAGTTGGTATAGTGCTTTACACAGGTGTTACACTACTGGTACATAAAAGGAAAAAGACATGAAGGCTATGCAGAACGCCGTGGTATTTTCCGCCCGTGTATTCATTCATCCCGAGACCGTGTTCGCAAAAGAAAAGTAGGAAATGTAGATGTGTGTGTGTATCGAAACTCAGTAGTCGTGCCCTGTCCATCACGTCAGTAACTGGAGGAAAAGAGACACCCGACATCAAGGGTTACTTACGTCCAAGCATCTTGCTCTTCTTGGACACCTCCTTGGCGTGATGCTGCTTGATCTTGGCCTTCCTGGCGTCCTCCTTGGCCTCGAGCTCCAGCCTGCGCACGTGCTCACGGGCCTCGCGGGTGCTCGCCCGGGCAGCCATCATGGCGCGGTCGGCCTCCCGCTCGGCCTTCTCGGCACCGATGACGCGCTCCCGGGCTTGGAGGATGCTGGGGTCCATCTCGTCCCGGTTGCGGTGGAGCAGGCCGCCGCTGCGGCGGCTGCTGGCACGGTCGGAAGATGCCGAGCTCGTGCTGCTCCGCGTGCTGCGGGTGGCGCCGGAGGGTGCCCGGTTAGGTGAGTCGTGACGGCTTCCAAACAGGCCGTGTTTCCGCGGCGGCTCCTCATAGACGGGTTGCTGACGGGCTGGTTCGGCATGTCGAGAGAAGAGACCCTGTTTCCGCGGGGGCTCTTCGTACACGGGCTGCGCCGGTTCAGCGTGGCGAGAGAAAAGACCCATATTCTTGGATGTGACTGTGCGTGACTGTGCTTTGTTGTTGAGTTTGATGCTTTAGGTTGGATGGGCTGTGGATGTGCTGTGGTGGATGTGCTGCGGTGGATGGGCTGGATGTGGATGATGGGACAGCGATCTTCCAGAGGGAAGACAGGCCCCTATTTGAGTGCCATCCCATGAGGCAAGTTGAGGGCGCCGTCCATCATTGTCGTGGCCTGCCAAACCTGCTTTTCGTGTGTCTGTTGGTGGTGATCAACAACATGACGTCAAAACAAAAACGGGGGTATGGAGGCTGAGGGAGGGTTGCATCAAGGGTTGCATTCGAGGACCCTTCGACCCTTGGTTGATGGGGTGATCGTCCAATGGGGAAGAGGCCATGACGGAAGGGATAACGGCCCAGAAGGGGCTGAGCAGAGCAATGAAGCCATGCACCCAATCTGCAAGTGTTTGGGCTGACAACTTGCCGTCATCATCTCACTTGCTCAGGCTTCAGGTGCAAAGGGGAATACACGTGTAATTGGCCAGGACGAGTACCCCTGTGAGCAAGACGAAAGCAAAGTTCAAACGGGACATTGGGTGTACTGTAACAGAAATGGAGAGACAAACAGGAGTTAGAGGCTCACAGATCTGTAGACCAAAGGTCACAGCAACAGCGAAAGATATCTCGAGGGCTTACCGAGGGCAGCTTTCTGTTGCATTTTGCAGGTGCCTTTTGTTATGGGGGTGACCAGGGCTGTTTTCAGGGACCTTCACCTCCAGTGGTTACTATCCTGCGGATGGCAGTTACAGCTTGCAACTTGAAGATGAAAGGCGTGGAGCATCTCAGCCAGACGCCAAGACGATGACGCAGTCTGCAAAGACCCAAAGCCAAAACGGGCAGGTGGGGCGAGCTACCTCCACAGTCCAATCACGTGCTTAGCGCGCCGTGTGCGTGTTTCTGCATCCAGCAAGCGCGCCAGAGGCAGGCGAAGTGTTTCTGTCAGTTGCTGTTTCCAAATCAACGCATCAAGTCACATCCAACCAGGCAACTGCAAACCAATCTTCCCGAGGTCACACCTTTTGCTGCTAGCGTCATAATTTGATTCGCCCGCACAGGTTACATTCAGCCTGCCTGCCTTGTGCCGCCATGGATTCTTCCGGGGAAGCTGCCGCAGACCCGATGGTTCTCGACGAACACCAACAACAACCTGCCGAATTTCGGTCGCGCTCTCGATCACGCTCGTGGCACTCTCGGTCGCCCTCGATGGATCGTCGTCGCTCCGATGACCGAGACGGGTCTGGCCGTTCCCCAGCGCGAAACGGCAGATACCGCAGCCGCAGCCGTGGCCGCACCGCGAGCCGCACCCCGAGTCGCAGTCGCAGCCGCAGCCGGACTCGCAGCCGAACCCGCAGCCTCTCTCGCGATCGCAGCTACAGCCGCTCCGTCAGTCGTTCTCGCAGCGGGAGCCCCCAGCTCAAGTCCACCAAGGCAAGCCATACCTCAACAGCAAAAACGCAGGAGAGCAAACAATTGGGAGGGCAAACAAACGGGGGTCAGCAGCTAACCAGAGCCAACAATTGCAGATTGTCGTCGAGCGCCTGACCAAGAATGTCACCGAGGACCACCTGTACGAGATCTTCGGCCAGTATGGCGATATCGACGATCTGGATCTCCCCGTCAATCGACAATGTGAGCCGACCTCCTCGACATGCCTCCCTAAACGATACGCTAACCCTTGTGATACAGCCGGCACGAATCGTGGCACCGCCTACATTCTCTACTTCACCGAGGCTGACGCCCAGTCTGCCATCACCCACATGCACGAGGCGCACCTCGACGGCAGCGTAATTCATGTGTCGATAGTTCTCCCCAGGCGCAAAGTCTCGCCTTCTCCTCCGCTGGCCCGCCGTGGCCCTCGCGGCCCTCCCGCGAACGTCCGGCCTCTCCTTGGATCCTCGGGTGGGGGTGTCCCGGGCGGCCGAGGCTGGCGGTCACCCGCTGGAGGCAACTCGGGCCGTTATGGCCACCGCTCCGATAACTACCGCCCTCGCTCTTTGTCTCGCTCTCGTTCACCCGCACCTGGCGGGGCCCGCAGGTACCGATCGAGGTCGGCATCCTACTCGTCGAGATCGCGCTCGCGCTCGCGCACACCGCCGGCCCGCGGCGCCCGTGACCGCAGGGCCAGCCGCAATCATGGCAGGCGCAGAAGCCCGAGCCGCGACAGCTACGACAGCTACGACAGGCGGAGCCGGAGCCGGAGCCGGAGCCGGGAGCGCAGATAGGGGGAGCAAAAGGAACCTCACACATATGGGAAAGGTCGGAAAAGGGTTGGCGTTTAGGGGGATTTGGTCACAAAAAGAAAGGAAGGCGGGGCAGCGGTGTCTCTGGGACGCATGTGTTTAATCATCCGGCGTTGCTCGGCTAATGGGTTTTAGATGACGGTCGAACTGGGCGTGAATCTGACGGCCTGGCGTCAAACACAATTAATGATTTGCTCAAGTCCGCAAACCCCCGAGCAATTTTGGTTCCCGGGGCCAAAAACATCCGAGGTTCTCGGACTCAGCTCCTCGTCGTGAGTGGCAGAGATTCACACAAACAACCCTTGTGGTGATTCTTTGGTACACTGCATCTTCCCCTCCTTGGTCATCGAGGAGCCACTATCTGCATCCTCGGGGTTGGATGGCGAGTCAAGCTGAAGCAAGTGAGCTGTGCGGTTCTTGTGACGGACCGCCCAGGCTGGTTCGTCGCCCCAGACCCTTCTGGCCCCCAATGAAGGACCCCAGCAATCGCAAATCAGCCCTATGCTGATGAAACGACCTGTTACACAGGCCCCGAAGTTGATGTTACCAGGTGCTCACGTGCATAGTCTAACACGGCTTACAGTCTAGCAACTGCATGCTTACGGCAGCCACACAATGTCGTCTCTTCGAGTCACTGAAGTACAGCACACTGCCACTCCCCGACCTATACCATCGTACGGACACGGGCCCAGAAACTGGAACATTGAGCTACTGAGCGAAGTGAAAAGTCGTCTCTCACTTACGAGACAGGATGGGTCGTCAACACCGCACTGGGTCTCCTGAATTATCCTCGAGAAAAGTGCACAGAGTGACTGGCCTGGAAGGCAGTCTGGCTGGGTCGAAAGTGATGCTGATATTGCCATAGAGCACCTTCTTTCTCTGTGCGAAGCGCATAAGATACTTTACTCAGGTGAGCCTCCTTCCCCAAATAGCTACGCTTTCTTGTGTTGACGCCGAATCGGCACAGCAAGTCAGGCTCAGTGAGCAAGCATACCATGATTGACGGCATAGAGCACAAGTTCCATGCCAGTGGCGGTGTTGGACGAGAGACAGGGAAAGGCCGCATGACTTGGTTGGAAGGGTCTGCTCTCAGTCGTCAACCGGTGAACAGCTCCATGTTGATGCAGAACGTTCCTCTCCTCTCCAGAAACAGAGCCATGTCAGCATCCTTCTTCGCCGTGCAAACAAGCCCGTGCCAGAGAAGGGGTGCTGCGGACGCGAAAGCTACAAAATCACAAGTGAGCTATCCATTCGAGTTCCCATCTCATGGCAATCAACGCCAGCAGGGGGAAGCTCAGCTCTGCAAGGGTCAGAGTCATGGTTTCTGCCGCTAACATACATAACCAACATCTCGCTTTTCATCGTCAGGTTGGGTTTCATAGACGCTTCCTGACTCTGATCGATGACTCGGGGCTGACAAACGGCAGACAGGTTTCCAAGTTGCATTCGTCACTCGCCAAGCACTGCGGGCAACCCGACTGGTGTTAGTCCCGACCAGCAGGGACCAATGCAAGTTCATCACTCGCAGTCGATTCCGGAGACCGGCATTGGCCTGTCTCAGATCGGGCCATTGGCAGATCGGGCCGGCACAGTGGGGGGAGCTGCAAGTAAAAGAAGGGGTCCGCCATTGGGCCGGGCCACTCCATCTGCCTCAGAAACCCACACACGGGTGACTCGCTCGAGATACGAAGTTGTGTGCTGCTTTTGGGGGCTAGCGGAGGTGTTGCTGTTTCTGATACTGACGGCAGCAGCCGCGTGGACAAATTGGTGAGCTTGTGGTTGCACAGAACCGTCCCCTTGGCAGCCGGGCCGCAGTCCTACCGGAACCCTTGCGTCAACATCCCGGGCTCCCTCAACCCCAACCATCATATCACATCACCGCTAGTCCATTTTCTTGTCGCGGCTGCTTACTTGCAGAGCAGGACACTGTATATTCTTGTTATTCTCCATTTCCCATCTGTCTCACGAGGTCACAAGGCAACCGCGGAGCCATGCGGCAGCAGTAGCATAGCCTCGTCACGCCGCACACCACAATCCCATCCAACCACCAACACCACGACGTGCTGATGGTTTTGGGTATTGCTGCCTTGCTGCCTTCCGCCTCGGATGGATCCAGTGCCCCCAACCTTTCTCTTCCGACGTCACTGTTGTTTGTCTCGGATGCTTCACGCGGACAACTCGGCCCCGTTGTTACCATTCCCTTCCCGCCTGTAACCCGAAAGCCCCATGAGGACGGCTCTCTTACCTCTTCCAATGACAGCCGCTCTTTGTCATCCTCGAAGGCGCCGGGGCACCCTCAACGTCACCATCACCGTCACCACCACCTGTCAGTCATGTACACTCCAGTCAAAGTGTCTCTCCAAAGACGCAGCCTAGATCCTTCGTTTCAGTGGGGGTCTTTGTGTGGTCTGGCTGGCACATGGGCGAGAGTCCAGTGACATTTTTGTCTTTGCCTTGAAACCGGCATCAAGTCCCCGTCACACGGCCCTTGTGTCACAAACCGGGGGCCGTCCGATGGCTAGTGTCACTGATCCCTCCTTCGTTGTTATTTGCGCCTCTGTGTGAGGACGGCAAAGTATATAAGAAGCCTTAGGGACCCGCCGTTGTCTGCATTCATCTCATCCCATCAAACAGCCACCGAACTCCCGTCCATACCCTCGAACACAATACTTTGCTCAAAACGCACGTACACACCCTCCTCAACGACCACTACACAGCCCCCTTTCTCAAAACGATGTCCACAGTCCGAGCCATGCGCCATCAATTCGAGAAGGAGATGCTCTTCTCCCCCCTTTTCCCCTGTGATCCCAGGCCCAATGACTCTGTTCCCACATACGACGATGTCATTGACCACCCATTCTTCACCACTGACAACCAACATGACCCCCTGAGCCCGGCACACCCTCCCGTCTTCCCAGGCATGCCGCACACTCTCCCCACCCCTCCGAAGCCGCCCACGCCGCCTCCCCGCCCTCGGCCCGGGCCGCTGCCCCCGCAGCCGCCCCCAAACAACCCGACTCCGCCCGCCACTCCCTAAGCCGTCCGCTGGGAATGGCTGCTGAGGAAACAGGCTGTCGGTAGCCGCACACTGGCCAGGCAGTTGGGGCGTCAAGTCAGTTATCACCGTCTTGGGACTGCTACCACGACCACAGCCTGGTGTCAGGTGGCATCCGGACCATCTCGACGAAGAAGCCGGGCAGTTTGGCCCTGGAGTGGAACGCAAAGGCTGGGTCGTTCAAGACGGGGGGTGGGAGGTTTATCACATTATCACATCTTGTTCTATTTCATTTATTTCTTCTTTTGCTGGGTGGTTTCAACAACCTCCACTGTGGTTTTCCTTTCGGGGAAGTTATTCGGGTATCATGAGTGGAATGGGACTGGAGTGGCTGTCAACGTACCACATACAAAACCCCCGTCCCCCCTCCCTCCTTGGACTTACCCCTTAATCGTGGGGTTAACCCGCCCCGCAGACACATTTCTAACTTTGGGAGCGTTTTGAGGTGGAATAATAATGTTGACGACAGGTTGAATGAGAGAGTGGTAGTCTTAGTTGGCAATTGCAGAGTTATATGTCTTGGTACCGGTACTTTCGCGCATGACATGTTGGTGGTGATGAAGATTGGTGAGACCCGACTCTCGAGGGAGGCATTCATTATTATTACAAGACTCGTCGCCCATTCACATTAGGTTTTGAAAGTAATTAATTATAGAAGAGATGTTCTCATCTTGCTGCCACGGTACTGCAAAAGATTGCTGTTCGCTGGACGAAGGAGGCTGTCCCTCACCTTCACCTCCTGAGGCCTGATCTCATGAGCCTCTTCATCGTCACTTCTGAGTGACGATGCTAGTAAGCTAGCATCGGTTACCTTGATCCAGTCCCAGAAAATGGCGCCCCGAAGGGTGGAAAAATGTGGCAGGATGAAGCGTCATCACAGCCCAGCCCCTAGGCATGACAAGAACCCGACATTGCCACCTGGGTTTTCTGGAGAAAATCAAACCAAAACTGGCCTTTTTGGCATTACGGTGCCAAAGGGAGGCCTAAACAGCCTCACCGCTTTGCCTCTGTCGCACAAGATCGGTATGAGTACCAGAAAGGGGGAGGGGTGACCGGGCCAGGGTTGGATGATGGACAACGCCCCGAATCCTTCCAGCCACACGCCGCCGCGGACGTGCATCCCGTCAGTCATCATCTGATGCCTGGCTGACCATCCCTTCTGTTCTTTTGCTCCCTGCATGGCTGATGCCCCGGAGACATGAACCAAAGCCAAGGTCGAGGCTCGGCCGGTGCGGGACAATCCAACACCGCCATGGTTTCTCTGCAAACAACCGCACCCTTGTCGAGGAGGTTGTGTCTCATCCAGCAACTTCAAGACAGATGTACGGAATAACCAGCAATCGGTAGGGCTGGGGATGGATCGGTTGGGTATTGCAGATATGAGGATATGGGGGCGTGCTTGAGAAGGACCGAGACAATCCACCTCGTATTTCCCGACCCCCGGTTCACGGTTCCCGACTCGATTGGCAGCGTTGGAAATGGAGAGACTCGTTGAGCTGACGGGTCAGACATCCCAGAGCGGGCTGTCGAAGAACACTTGTTCTCAAGTTGCCAGGTGCGGATCTGACTGAGCCGCAGATGCGCCCGGGCCCCAACGAGCCCGGCCCGATCGGATTGACTCTTTAGCTAACGATATGATGCCGAACTGTCTTGCTGTGCTGACATCGAATCCGTGAATGCGGAAGTTGCTGAGAACGCGGCGCAAAATGGAAAAAGTAAGACACGAGTAGGCGGCATGACCGTCACATAAACTTTCTGGCAAGCGTGATCATCTACCATTTCTCCATCGCTCTTCAAGTGAAATACATTGCAGAGATAAAGCTGGGAAGATGGCAACTTCAAGATAGCGAGAACGTTATCGACGGATTGTCCGTTCCAAGAAGCGGAACCCTTGGATCCTGACCAGAGCCCCACAGGGAAAGACCCCAAGGGCCCAAAATCCAATGAGGGGCATGTGGGCCGGCACGTTCCTGGGCGATGGAGCCTGAATGCGAACCGCGCGATAAGAAATTTCTCGGCCTGGGGGCTTCCCTGATAACTGTCCTGTGCCCAAAAAAATTCCCCAAGTCGCGGGGCAATTTCCCATCGCAAGTTCGGTTGTGCCACCGCCAACCACAAATTGCGCGCCGCATTATCAGCAACCCGATCCCTCGTCGGTTTGCTCGCTGCGCAAACGGGTGTCTGTTCGAGACAAGCCTCGGATCACAACACCCCCACGGATTTCGACAGATTATGCCGCACCCCGTGTCGCCGCCAACCATGACGGTGCCCATCAAGGCGCCCGCCGGCGCTGCCCCGCCCCCGACCCAGGCAGAGGTCTCGTCCCTGCTCAACACCATCTTCACCGCCAAGACGTCGAATGCGTCCATCGATGCCTGCTACGGCCTGTGCGAGCTGCTCCTCAACTCGGTCGGCTTTGCTGGCCTGCACCACTACGGCATCCTCGCCGAGGTCAAGAAGGCCGCCGCCGACAAGAAGAGCGGGCTCCGTCGCGAGAGCGCCCAGAACCTCCTCGGCGCCCTCTTCGAGCGCTTCCCCACTGCCCAGCCCATTAGCGAGGTCGTGTTTCTTCTCCAAGATGGCGGCGTGCTTTCCTGCGCCTTCGACGCCCTCGCCGACAAGGGCTCCGTCGTCCGCGACGCCGCCCAGTACGGCATCGATGCCCTCTTTGCCACCCTGAGCCCCGAGGCCATGGTTGTCGGCCTCCTGCCCGCCCTCGTCGAGTACATCAAGAAGTCCGGTGGCAAGTGGCAGGGCGTCGTCGGCGCCCTCAAGCTCATGCAGAAGATGGCCGACAAGGCCCAGATTGCCATCGGGACCACAAAGGAGCAGGCCCGTGAGCAGGACCTTTTGCGCGAGTCCATGGGCGCCAAGCTGGCGGGCCTCATCCCCGTTGTCGAGAACGCCATGCTGGATATGAAGTCCGAGGTCGAGAAGCAGGCCGTCAAGACCATGAGCTCGATCACCACCCTGCTGTCCAACGACGACGTCGCCCCGCGCATCCCCCTCCTCATCGACACCATGCACCACCCCTCGGCCGAGGCGCTGCAGAAGGCCATCCACGCCCTGTCGCAGACAACTTTCGTCGCCGTCGTCACCTCGCCCGCCCTCGCTCTTCTTACCCCCTTCTTGGAGCGCTCCCTCAACAACCCGTCCACTCCCCAAGAAGTTCTCCGCCAGACCGTTGTCATCACCGAGAATCTCACCAAGCTCGTCCACGACCCGATCGAGGCCCGAACCTTCTTGCCGAAGCTGCAGCCCGGCGTCAAGAGCGTCGTTGGCAGAGCCTCGCTCCCCGAAGTCCGTGAGCTGGCAACACGCGCGCTTGCTGTGATGGACAAGGCCATGGGCGACGAAAAGACTGCCGTCGTTGAGCGGACAACCGTAGATGACGTTGCCAAGGTCCTCGACGCCGAGATCAAGAACAACGGTGGCTTGACCGGTGACGTAAATGCGTACAGCCTGGCGCGCCCGTACGTTGCCGAGATGGTCAGCGAAGATGTCAACCACCGCCACCTCGATCGCATCTCCGCCAGGATCACCCCATACCTCCAGTCGCTGACGCCCGCGGCCGAGGCAGTCGCCGCGTCCGTTCAAAAGTTCTATGTCGAAGAAGACGAACGGAAGTACGGCGTGCCCGAGAAGGAGGATGACGGCGAGATCGAGATTGTCAACGCCGACTTCTCGCTCGCCTACGGCGGCATGCTTCTGCTGTCCCACACCAACCTGAGGCTGTTGAAGGGCCATCGCTATGGCCTCTGCGGCAGGAATGGTGCCGGCAAGTCGACGCTGATGAAGAGCATTGCCTCTGGCAAGCTGGAGGGTTTCCCTCCCCAGGACGTCCTGCGGACCTGCTATGTCGAGCATAACCAGGGCGAGGACGCTGATATCAGCATTCTCGACTTCGTCTCCAAGGACCCGACCATCGCCAAGGAAGGCAAGGAGAGAATCTCGGCTGTTCTGGAGGAGGTCGGCTTCACGTCGGGTCCCGATGGCCGCCAGTCCCACAAGGTCGGCTCCCTGTCGGGAGGTTGGAAGATGAAGCTCGCGCTTGCTCGTGCCATGCTGCAGAGAGCAGACGTTCTGCTGCTCGACGAACCTACCAATCATTTGGACGTGGCAAACATCAAGTGGCTCGAGAACTACCTCAAGACACATACCGACATCACAAGCTTGATCGTGTCCCACGACTCTGGCTTCCTGGACGAGGTCACCACCGACATCTACCACTACGAGCCGAACAAGAAGCTGGGTCATTACAAGGGCAACCTCGACGCCTTCGTCAAGGTCCGCCCAGAGGCCAAGAGCTACTACACGCTGTCGGCCTCCAACGTCCAGTTCAAGTTCCCTCCCCCGGGCATTCTCTCGGGTGTCAAGTCGCAAACCCGCGCCATCATCCGCATGACCAACGTCTCGTACACCTACCCCAACGCCCCGAAGCCTTCCTTGAGCGATGCCTCTTGCCAGCTTACCCTGTCGTCACGCGTGGCCATCATCGGACCCAACGGTGCCGGCAAGTCGACCCTGATCAAGCTCCTGACTGGCGAGGTAATCCCGTCGGTCGGCAAGGTCGAGAAGCACCCCAACCTGCGTATCGGCTACATCAAGCAGCACGCCCTCGAGCACGTCGAGATGCACCTTGAGAAGACGCCCAACCAGTACCTCCAGTGGCGTTATGCCCACGGCGACGACCGCGAAGTGCACATGAAGCAAACGCGCATCCTGTCCGACCAGGACCGGGAGCAGATGGACAAGTTCGTCGACGTCGGCGACGGCAAGGGCAAGCGCCAGATCGAGTCTTTGGTCGGTCGCCAAAAGTACAAGAAGACCTTCCAATACGAAGTGTAAGTCTCTGTCTCTTTTTCTTCTTGATCCTTGATCTCAAGTTTGCCGACTTTGACTGACCCATCCCCTCGCAGAAAATGGCGCGGCTTCCTTCCCAAGCACAACACCCAGATCTCGCGCGAGACGCTCCTTGATCTCGGCTTCGCGAAGCTCGTCCAGGAGTTCGACGACCACGAAGCCTCGCGCGAAGGTCTCGGCTACCGCGAGCTCCAGCCGTCGGTCATCTCGAAGCACTTTGAGGACCTGGGCCTCGACCCGGAGATCGCCAACCACAACGAGATCGGCTCGCTGTCCGGTGGGCAGAAGGTCAAGGTCGTCATCGCCGGCGCCATGTGGAACAACCCGCATCTGCTCGTGCTCGACGAGCCGACCAACTTCTTGGACCGCGACTCCCTCGGCGGCCTGGCCGTGGCCATCCGCGAGTTCAAGGGCGGCGTGGTCATGATCTCTCACAACGAAGAGTTCGTCGGCGCGCTCGCGTCGGAGCAGTGGCACGTCGTCGACGGGCGCGTGGCGCACCGCGTCACGTCGGCCGCGGCGCTGGACCGGTTCGAGGACGGCGGCAGCAAGCCCGCGTCGGCCATCAACAGCGTCCTCAACTCGCCCGTGCCCAGCTCCAGCGCCGTCAGCAGCGCCGTCAACTCGGGCGCCGAGGACAACGGCGTCACGGGCGAGAGCATGGCCTTCCGCGCCAAGAAGAAGAAGAAGCTCACCAAGAAGGAGCTCAAGGAGAAGGAGGTCCGCAGGCGCCTGAGGCATATCGAGTGGCTCAACAGCCCCAAGGGTACGCCCAAGCCGCTTGACACGGACGATGAGGCCGACTAAATGAGTTCTTTTGTCATGAACCTGGATCATTGAGGGCGGTCTTTTTGTTTTACAGAGCGAGGGAACGAACGAACGAACAAAGCGAGCGGGTGGATGCTTGTTATTTTGTGGTGGCCGGGTGGACCTCTGATGTTTCTTTTTGCGGGATAGATTTGATGAGGAAGAAGGGGTTGTTGGACAGAAGAAAAGTTTGCATGCATGCATGGTATAGATGGTATGGGTTATATAGAGGCGTTCTTTCTTTTCCTTTTTTGTGTTTAGGTCTGGTTCATCTGGGGTTGCAAATAGAGAGAGAGGGGGGAGGGCGGCTGCTTCCCTTGTTGTTTCTGCCTTCGAGACCCACCCATCCATCGTGTTGTTTCTTTATCTAGACATGGACGAAGTTTGGTGACTTGTGTGATTGTGCTGGTGGACTGTGGGAGACCGATGGTGGGAGTCGTACGGTAGGTGGTGACGAGATCATCTGGGGTGGTCATGATGTCGAGGAGAGAGAGAGCATGTTGGGCAGAGAACTGGTCGGCTACCTGCTGACGAGAGAAATGTCCTCAAGTTCATACCATACGAGTCACCTTCCTGGTTTCGCCGAGCAACTCAAGTCAAGGTCATGCTAGAAAGGAGTGATAAATTACCAATATTTCCCTTGCGCTAACCTCCAAAACCTTGATTATTGAACTCCCAGCACCGTTTCCCCCGTCCGTATTCTATGTTATCCAGAAAGCATGACCGACTAGACACTAAAAGTGATAGTATGGAGAGTATAAAAGAAAAAGTCGTGACATGAGACGTTGCCCCCATTACCGAGGTGAGGCTCGGTAGCGGAATAAAAAGAACAAACGACATTCTAAGACCAGCAGAGATAGTAAAAACAAACAGCTTTGTGCGTTTTCCCACCGGAGGCCGGTGGTATTTACATATTCCCGTGGCGGTTTCTTTTCGTTCTTTCTTCTCTTTTTTTTTACCACGAGAAGGTCATCAGCGCGGGGTTGAGGGCCAGAGGCAGCAGCAGATGCGAGGCGGCGACGGTGGCCATGGGCAGGATGGCGACAAAGTCGGTGATGTGCCAGCTGTAGGGGATGAAGGGAGCCACGGCGAGGATGACCATGCCAACGATGAAGAGGGTGGCAAAGAGCATGGAGAATTTGAACTGCGAAGGGTTCGAATGTTAGAATTGTGGTTGCGTGTGCAGAGAAGAGAAAAAGGGGGGAAACACACCTTCTTGAGCACCTTGGGCACCTCGATAAAGAAGTTGGAAAACTCAGCTTCCTTGGACGTCGCGCCCCACGTCATGTCAATCTCAAACATGTGGGCCAGCAGGGCCTGCGAGACGTGCAGCGACAGGCCGCCGAGGAAGATGGCCAGCAAAAAGGTCCACTTGAAGTTCTCAAACAGCGCATACAGGAGGCTGCGCTCGCCGACGCGGTACCGCATGACGGCCAGCGCGACGTTTCCGAGGCCGTTGAAGACGATGAGGATGGAGAACCAGACCTGCCACGAGTCGACGTAGTACTTGTCGAGGTAGCCGTTGAACCAGCCCATGAGGAAGTAGTTGACGGCGGTCATGATCCAGGCAGCGCCGATGGCGTAGTAGGTGCCGATGTACGACACGACCGTGATCTTGGACGTGAAGCGGATGTTGGAGAACAGGAAGCGGCGGAAAAGCGGCGTGAAGGGCCCCTTCCAGATCCACATGCGGATCGGGTGGAAGAGCAGCTCGTTGCACCCATAGGCGTACTTTTCCCACCGCGCCAGCTCGTCGTAGACGGTGAGTGACACACCCTCCTTAAAGCCCTCGCCGGCCCACGCAGCCAGACGAATGATGTATCCATTACATTGCAGACGCAGGGACATATCGAAATCTTCCGACACGTGGCTCTCGGACCAGAACTTCTCGTAGCCGTCCTCGTCCTCGTACGAGACCTGCTGAATGGCGGACCAGCGGAGGATGGCGTTGTGCCCGACGAAGGGAGCAACGTCGCCGTTGGAGACGGTATACCGAATGGCGCTGTAGATGAGGTTGGTGAAGAAGGTGATGCCGTTCTCGAAGTAGGTGTGGACGACCTGCATGACGCCGGACGAGAACTGCATGATGCCGACGTCGGGCGAGAGTTCCATTTCCGAGACGGCGTCCAGGAGGCAGTCGGCAGGCACACGCGTGTCCGAGTCAATCAGCAGGATATAATCACCAACACGGATGTTGCCGTCAGCCCAGGCACGGCCGTCCTCCTCGAGAGTCTCCTTCAGGGCGCGCTCGTAGGCCTGGGCCTCGTCGTGCTGCGACCAGTCGGGCGTCCGCTGGATGGCGGCCAGCTTCTCCTCAACGATGCACGAGATCATGAGGGCGAAGTTCATGTTGGAAGCCTTCTTGAACTTTCCGCGGCGCAAGAAGCCGTTCTCCCCGTGCTTGGGGCGGGCCACCCAGCCAATGCTGTGGTCGGCATAAAACTCGATACGCGCGCGGCGGTCCTCCTCCGAGATCAGCTGCAGACCGTCGTCGTTGATGAACATGTTGGCGGAGCCTCCCTGCAGCTCGTAGGTGGACATGGCCTGCTTGATGGACTTGACAGTGGGCGCAATGACACCGCTGAGACCCTCCTTGTAGACGGGGCACTGGACAGTGACATGGGGAAGGACGGAAGAGCGCAGTCTCGGCGGTGGCCTGGCCGAGTAGAACTTTGAGTTGATGGTGAGCTGCCGGATAGGACCAAAGATCTGGGCCAAGCAACCGACGATGACTTGGCCGAAGAAGAGGGTAAAGAAGATCTGGACGGGGAACAGGGCCACGAGGGCGAGGCGGATGTAGCTGCCGTCGACCGAGACTTCGATGGCCAGCTGGCGGAATGCAGCACCGAGCGAGACGGTGACCAGGATGAGCGTCAAGCTGACGAGGTACGTGTTCAGCAGGTGCACCGGGCGCTTTTCGGGCTTGAGCTCGCCGCTCTCCTCGTCGACCTCGGGTTCCTCGACGATAGGGCCCCCCTTCTCATCGCCATCTTCATCGGCACCGGCCTTCCACACCAGCTCCATCAGCTCCGACTCAATCGCCTTGGCACGCTGGATCAAGTGCAGGGCATCGTCATCCCAGACGACGAGCAGCCCCTCAGAGGCCACGAAGGCGGCGAATTGGTGCTTCCGGGCGCGGGGCAGGTCGTCGATGGTAGGGAGGATCTGCACGCGCAGGCCGTTCATCAAGGGGACATCGACAGCGTCTGGCGACCACTGCAGGAAGGTCTTGATGACTCTGGAGTTGACCGTCATGGCACACTGGAGAGAGAGTTAACATGGTTCGTCGCTTGAGAAAGGTGTCCAAAAGTAGAATGAAGGGTGAAGAAGAACGTACGTGGACGTTGAGCGCAGCGGCAGCCATGGCAAAGGGGGAGGTGCCCAGCTGGGGTGGGCAGGCCATGTAATGACCCCTCGTCTTCCGGAGCAAGACACCCTCGATCTCGCCGCTGCCATCCGACACCCACAAGTGCGAGCATTGTTGCTGGTAGAGGTAGTTGACCATGACTTCATGCTTGATGTCGTCGAGGAACACGGAGCTGCCGTTTGATCTCACGGAGCGGCTCGAGATGGACTGCGGGCGAGAGCCATGTCTCGGGGTGGGAGGTTGGAGTTCGGAATCCGGGCGGAGTGAAGGCGTTGCATTCTCTGACCGGGACGGTTGCTGCTGGTGCCTCGGATTGTTTCGCGGTGGTGATGCCGGCTCAGGCTCTGCCTTTGCCGGGGCCTTCTCGGCCTTGAAGTAGCTCCCAATGCCCATGGCGGCGTCAGCCCAGCGCTGGGACTTCGTTCCCGCGGTGATACCAGATGCTCGCCGTCAGAGGCGGAACAAAAGCAAGGCGGGACTCTTGTCGATTCTCCAAGGGCACGGCTAACAACCACAGACCAAGGGGTGTATGCTGTGCGATCCCCAACGAGGTCGTCGAGAGCGAGCGTGAATTCGTGGAGCGGGAGACGCTGCACACAAGTAGCGAACGGACGGCCTCAGGTGGTCCTGGGAGCCAAGGGTAGCGAGAGGGAGGCGACACTCGGGATCGGGGCCGTCGTGGGAGACGTTAACTAGTCAGGGCCGGCTGGGTCTGGGTCTGAGGTGGCCGACGGTGGAGGATAGTTGCCAGTCGCGAGATGCCCGATGCCTGGTGGACAAGACGTCCAAGCAAGCTCTTCTTCTGCCGTGGTGCGGCGCGGACAAGCAAGCTCCAGGGAAGAGGGTCCTCGAAGATCCCGAGCGTGTGGCAGAAAGAGTGTTGTTGATCGCCAGGAGCTTGGAGGGAAACCAAGGCGGGAAGGCAGGCGACAGGGGAGGGGAGGGTCAAAAGAGTGGGCAAGCAACACGGCGCTGGGAACCGTGGTGCTGGGCTGTGTGCTGGCGATTGGTCTAGATGCCCTGCCCTGGTGAGGGTTTGAAGGAACCCATGTGCGCTTGGCGAGGCCCCTGGCGGGTGGGTGGGATGGGCTGGCACGCTGGGCTTGCTGGGCTGGAGGGGTGCGGCAGGGGTCAGGGGGAGGGTGCCCGTGTAAGTGATAGCGCGGGCAAGCCGGTTTCCCGGTTTGGCCAGCTCCACGTTGGAACCTCTTTTTTTTTTCTCGCTTTGCGCTTGTGGTCCTGTTTCTTCGGGTTGCACGAATCAACGTCAGCTGGTAACGATAACGTTGGGCTGTTACTACCGGGAGACTCGGGAACATCCAGTTCACCAGATAACCAACTTGAACGCACGTCCAATATTCCGTACGGAAGACATAATTCCAGTGCCCTTCTTTTTGCCCTTCTTTCGGGTGCCGCCGTCCGGATCTGGTGGAAGCTCATCTCCGATCCCGCGCGCCTCTGATGCGGCTGTCTCTTTTTTGTTTTTCTCCGCCGTGATAACGTCAACGGCAGCCAGTGGCCGTTAGGCGTTAACGTGCCGGTGAGTAAAGCTGAGTTGCCATTGTGACATGTTGGCGGCAACGGAAATTCCACGGGCTGCCGTCGCTGTCACAACCGTCATGGCTGTCATGGCGTTGGCAGTGTGGCGGTTGGCAGCGCCTGATCCCCTGATGCTGCTGATTGTGCATTCTTCTATCCTATCGATTGGTCTTGATGTGATGCGGTAACTGAGTTATCGTTCGGCCCGTCGATTGAGCAGCCGCCTCGAGAACGGGAACGGACCTCCAGGCAGCCCCGCGGTGTTTGACAGCAAAAGTTTTCGAGGTTCCAACCAGTGGAGGTTCCTTCCCCCGGTCACCGATTCCTGTCCGTCCTGCCGCCAAGCGAAGCAAGCCCCGCTAACGTAACGTAACTAACGTTATCGGGTATCAGGCAGGCTTGGAAAGAACAATGGAAGCCAGCCTCTCAAATAGTGTACCTATTTCACCTGTGCCTATTCGTGCCGAACGCCTAACATGGATCCAAGGTCGGTCGAATGCCATGCCATATTTCATCGATATTCCCGGCTCCAGTTCTCCAATGTCCCATGCAATGGCTGTTGTCGATTTCTGACAGCCATCCCCGGCTTACATTGCGCTTTTTTTTTTTTTTTTGGCCATGTTTGACATGCTTGACATCAATGACATGCCATGGCACGGTCACGGAGAAATCGAACAAACCTGGGCCCTGGAGGATTTTCGCGCGTATGGAGCCCCGCTCGGCCAAGGCTGAACCGAACCGATAAGGCTAGAAACAGGGAAGCAAACGGAGCTGAGGCTGCTCGGTTGGGAAGTGGAGAGCAGCACTATTGCATTTTTCATGCTCAGGGCTGTGGGTACATCAGCGCGCACCAACTTTCAGCCGGACGCCAAAGTCTCTTAAAGCGGCAGGGCGCTGGCGGCTCCGTCTCGACCTTGGCCCGATTCGCTCTGGTCACCGAATTCGACTAACGTTATCTCCACCGCGCCATCGCGATCCCTTCTCTCGATGCTCCCCAAGCCGCTCTGGCGGGGACGAACTTGAAATCTGCGAACCAAACCCCCCACCTGAAGGATGGAGCACAAAAGACAATCAACTACTACTAGCGCACTGCAACCCTGGGCTGTTGAAGAACTTGGCAGTTGGGGTCCAGCAGCAGCGAGCTGAAGATCTTGTCATCTCATGCGATTCTTCGTAAGTGCATGTGGATATCCAGACTTATTAGTCCCGTTTTATGCGCTCGGTTTGTCGTGGCGCGCTTCACCACGACGGGCGCTTCTGAACAGCAATCGTTTTTTACCGTCGAAATCATCTGTTCTCCATCTGGCGTTAGTTATGCGGCCAGCCTGAAACACCGCACTGACTTTCAGCTGGATTGGACAGCCCGCAGCCATTCACAGCGGATTTTTACGTGGTGCTGTGGTAAAAGAAAAAGGAATACGAGGATTGGCAACGCCTGGGAACCCACCTCGCAGCAAGCCCCCAAGTCCAAAAATAGTCGATGCTGCTGCCCGTGGGCCGCCCCTCTTTCTCGATACCTTCACCTCGCACGCTCCGTCAATCAGAGATGGCATCTGCAGCTGCAAACCCCACCCAGCGTTGAGGTTGCACTGCGTGGAACGGTCAAGAAGAAGCAGAAGGTGGCTACATACTATGTAAACCAGCAGAGCGGGGTCAGGCGAATGCAGGAAAATGCATGGTTGACGCGCTGCAGCGTTTACGAATGCTGTGCTGGCAGCCCTAACGGCCAGTCAACAGCCAGTCAACGGATATCTCGGTCAGACAGCAGTTCGTGATGAGATCTTTCTCGGCTTGGGTTGGATGTGGGCCGGCAGTTGCTTGAGACAGTCTCGCGCTCACCGTCTGTGCTGTGTTCAATTGACTGCGTTTCGTTTCCATTTCCATGCCTTCCATGTCCATGTTGGCATCAGACGAGTCGAGTCTGTTGGGCCCGGGAACATCAACCCCGGGATCACTCGGTTCAATCCAGGCACGCAACGGAAAAAGAGGGGCAAAAAGAGGAAAAAAGGAAACGAAAAAACCGATAGTTATCACGACACCCTGCGGCTTCAGCTCGCAACCAGCTCTGGCCCTTTTTACCGATTCCTATCATGCCCTGTCCAAGGTCTGTCCAAGGTGTGACGATTGATGCATGGATAACGGATAACGGAAACCCAGCCAGTTGGTTGTGCGGGAATAATCAACTTTCTGGCAGCAAAGGAAGGAAAGAAAAGGCCGGCTGTCGATCATCTCCTGCCAACGAACTTCTCGTTAGGCAGTAGTACCCGTTCTGGCCTTGTTCCAGCCCAGCTCCGTGAGGCAAGCCAATGCCTGTTTTGTCCCGTCCCGCCCTGGCGGTTCCTGGTTTTCTTGGTCTGGACCCCGCTGATCAGCAGCGTGTTCGGATTGATTGCCCGCCCTACGGCCAACATGTCCGGAAGCAGAAGCTGAGAATTGCTGCTGTTGATGCTGCTGCAACAAGACGCCCAATTGTAGGTACTGTGTAGTAAATGCACAACCGTCTAACTATTGTGTTCTGGCCTAGAGAACAAGCAGATACCCGAGGCCAGCCCAGAACAGTTTGACAGTCTTTGCAACTAGAGGGAGTGCTGTGCTGTGGTGCTGGATCGCATTACATTCCCCTCTCGGCCACGGCCGCACTGTCACCGGCAGGATTTGGTCTGCCCCTTCTTCCAATCGGTGTGGGTGTGCGTGAGTGTGTCGGCCGAAACGGGTGTCGGGACGATTTTGCCCACCCTCCCTCGGTCGGTTTCGGCAGCCTCTAAGTTCTCAAGAGGGAGGGGCCGTAGTGTGTTTCAGGAGGCGACGACGCCCAGTCGGCGCCAGAGTGCCAGCATGTGGTCTGGTTTGGTACCGTTTTGCTTCTGATCGTGGCTTAACATCTGTGCGTCCCCTGTTGAAAAGGCAGAGAGGCAGAAATATGAGACACTTCGGTGTGTTTTGAAAAATGTGTCATTACTTTGTCGTGTACTGCGTACCTGCGAGGTACAAATGTGTAGAAAAGGGGTCGAGACTCAGCCCGTCATCCCCGAGAAAGACTGGCAGATGACAACCTATCCAACTGGAAATAAACATTACCCAGGAAAACAAGAAAAAAGAAACAGACCAATCTATAACCAGCCCCCCACCAAAACACCATCGCAGACGACAATTCCAAAAAGAAAAGGCCCCATCAAGCATGCCCCTCTTCCCACTCCTGTTGCTTACTGATCCTCATCCCCGTTGCACTGGCGGAGCATGACGATCTTGCTCACCTCGAGCTGCGGCTGCGTCCAGGTCGGGAACCAGCGGTCCTTGGCCTGCCAAAAGTCCTTGCGGGCGTTGGGCGAGGCGTCCAGCCAGGGCTTGCCGTTGACGTTGTCCTCGAACCAGCCGTTGGTGCCGCCGACGGCCAGGTTCAGGATCAGGTAGAAGGGCTGGTCGAAGGGGGACTGCTTGCGGCCCGTCTTGTGCCAGTTGTCCTCGAGCCGGGTGCCGTTGCTGTCCTGCGGCGGGAAGTTGCCGCGCTCCCACATGGAAGAATCAAAGTTGACGTACATGACCTGCAGCAGGCGCGAGTTGACGTAGGTGAAGAGGTACTTTTGCGACCACTCGAGCCCGTACGTGTTGAAGCCGGCCGAGTAGGTCGTGTGCAGCGCCTGGCGCTTGACGTTGGTGCGCCACCAGGCGTCGTTGGCCACGTTCGGCCCCCAGTGGATCGCCGACGACATGATGTTGTTGCCGCCCTGCGGGTATGTGTAGTTGTTGCCGCGGGACTCCATGATGTCGATCTCGCCCGACTGCGGCCAGGGCCCGTAGACCGAGTCGACGGGCATCATCCAGATGGCCGGCCACAGCCAGTCGCCGACGGGGAGCTTGGCCGTGACCTCGATGCGGCCGTACTTGATGCTCGCGCCCTTGCGCGTGTTGATGCGGGCCGACAGGACGGGCGGCACGATGGACGCGTTGCCAGACGTGATGTTGGTGGAGGCAATGCAGTAGGCCGCGTCGGGGGACGTGCAGCTGCCGTCCTTGAGGAGGTCGATGGTGTAGTCCTTCTGCATCAGGGCGTCGTCCTGTGGGGTCGCCTTGAGGATGAGGTGGCCGTTCTCCACGAAGACGTTTTGGTTGCTTGCTGTGGTCTGTTCGAACTCGCCGTTGCTGCACCTCATTGTCAGTCTTGTTTCTCCCCACCCAAACAGCAACAACGGTGAAAACAAACTTACCCGAACCCGTTAACCTGCACTTCCTTGGTCCAGATGGCGTCGTCGATGCCGTTGGCCCATGTCTCTTCCATCACCGGGCAGTACTTGTGCTTGACGACGCTGCGGATGCCGTCCCACACCAGGAAGCCCGAGATGGCCAGGCCGATGACGATGCCGATGATGGGCACGATGGTGACCCATTTCTCCTTGGGGTCGACCGACTTGGTCCACGGCTTGTCGACCTCGCCCTTGCGCACGCGGCGCGAGTGGAAGTAGCGTTGGCCGCCATCGAAGCGGCCCAGGCCCGAGGCCGAGTCGAAGCTGCTGGCGGGACGCGAGGCCGAGGGGCTGGCAAACGGGTTGCCGTTGTTGCCCGAGGAGCGGTGCGATGCCTGCGACTCGACGCCGTCACCGAAGGGGTTGCGGCCGGCGGAATCGTTGGGTGTGCCGGGCCGTTGCGGAGTCGCGGCGGCAGTGGAGGCAAGCGAAGGCATGCCGGCGCCCGGACGGCCGAAGTAGTCGTTGTCCATCGGCAGGGAGGAAAGGCGGGGGGTTGGCCGCCGTCGACGGTCGATCAGGAGCTCAACAAAGCTCGACAAGCCGCTTGTGCTGCTCTGCCGGCTATAGTACTGTTGAAACCGACACCAGAAAGGGATTCACAGCTCGATGAGTGGCGTCAACGACAATCCGTGGTGAATGTGCTCTGGTATCTCGGGTATCTCTCGTGAGGTTGGAACGAATGGCGGGGGTTTTGGTTCTGATGCCGTCTAAACAGTCCTGGGCAACTGAACGACTGAACAACGGTCGGTCCAAGCAAGATAATGATCAAACGAGGGACACTCCCAAACCAACAACAAGCCTGGCACGCAAACACAAGCAACAGGCAGATTCCAGGTTCGATGGTCGGTCGTGGTGGGTGAGTGGGATAAACCGAAGTGCTGGACTGCACTGCACTTTACTGTGCCCTGGAATGACCGAATCCCAGAGCCGGGCAGGCCCCCGGCCGGGTTGAGCTGAAATGGACTGGGCCATGGACTCTGTGGCTTTCCAACAACCGAACTCCCAAAATCTTGTCGCCGCCGTGGGCGGGCATCCCAGGGTCCAGGCTTGGCGATGCTGCGAGACCTGGAAGCGGTCGCATTAGCGCGGGTCTTCGCATGGTTCTTCTGACTTCCCCGTTGGCTCCAGCGGAGCAAAGAAACTGAGGTGGGCTGGCCCTTCGGCTGCCGTTAATCCCGAATCTGGACCATCGGGCAGCGTTTTCAAGGCTAGGTTGCCAAGGCCGTCAGGGCAGACAGGCCAGGGACAGGGGACTGGCCCCACTCTCACAGGGCCAAGGACCGTTGTGGAAGGAACCCGGCCCCTTCCGTATTTTTTTCAGCTGCCCAGCTCACCGTTCTTGCACGTTTGCAGCCCAACGTGGAACAGCGCGTGAAAAAGCAGCGAGTGGTTTGTGGCTGGAGCGCGTACCTGCAGTGACCTGTCTCCGTTCGGGGCTGAGCCGCCGCCTGCATCGGGCTAAACCTGAAAGATTTCAGACGGACTGTCTGTGCTCTGGGCCAATAGTTGTGTGCCCATCATTTCCACCATTGCCTCGCGCGTCTCGATAGCGCTTGCTGTTTCCGGCCAGCGACTCCTTCAGCAATGACGCATCAATAGTCTCGATAACGAGACGCTGGTGCCCATTGTGCTTGCGCCCACAACGCTGGGCAATAAAATGAAAAGCCGACGTGATGCCTTCAGCCGCGCGTGCATCTGCAACAAGTTGTCACTCGGCCGATAAGGGGCCAAACGGCCAAGACGGTCAAGGCGGGATCCCCCTGAATCGCCTCATCCATTCATAGACGCGAGAAGTTTAAACAACTTTTCCAGAGCATGTCGTTTTCTGCCTACAAACCGGGAAGTTACAGTTACGCATCTCACCTTGGTTCTAAATCAACCTGGCTGATGCATTTTCTGGGAAGAATGGGAAGAATAATAAGTCGGCATGACTCGGACCGACATGGAAGTCTGCGACGGGAACAGCCGTCACCCGGCGCTGTGGTTCGCCACTCACGGAGTTGACGTTCCAGAACTCCAATAGTCAACCAACGTCATCGCGGCATCCAATCGAGAAAAGAATGGTTGAAGATTTTGATTGAGCGCATGGGGGTTCCTAGCAATTAACCTCGACGTTATCTTCGTTCGTCGGGATCCACCTCTCTTTAACACGGGCTTCCAAATTACCAATTCGGGCGTTCAGCAGCCTCTGATCACGCCACGTGCTGACAGTCGGGAGAGCAACACGGGAGGTCAGCAACGAGTGGAAACACATCCGCTGCAGACATCCACCGCCCATGCGTTGCTACAGAACGGATTGATGCCACGCTGCGGATGGACTCGTGTTGACGTGGGGTTTGGAAACGACACAGCACAGAGTGGAGGTTTGTAATCTTCTGCCTCTGGACAAAGTCAAAAAAGACTGGAAAAAAAAAAAAAAGTACCGGTTTGACTCAATCGGCAGAATGGCTGCGCTGTTCGGTGTTGCGGAGAAAGTGGGGCGAGAAATTCTCCTTCAAGAACCAAATGGCTGCGCAAATTTCTTTAACGAATCAAAATCCCCTTGTGGTGTAGTTGGCTATCACGTTCGGCTGTAAATGCGTTTATTGATACCGAAAGGTCACCGGCTCGATTCCGGTCGAGGGGACATTACCTTTTGCATTTTTTTTTTTGCCTGGAGTTCATATCCATGCTTCCAATGTTGATCCATTTGTTCATTCTACAGTTACATTTCACGTTTGATTTTTGCAATCCCAGTCGAATAGGTAGTTATGGGTTGCATGGTGGGGTGGGAGGGGGGGCGGAGTTGTTGACTTTCGGCGTGGCAGACGAAAAGGGGTTCAGGGGCTCAGGAGCAAGCCCCCAACTATCCCTGAGAGCATGACGGTTCAAACCAAATCACCATTCCTTGGCCCGCTAGAACTAACTAGTTTATCCAAACCTTCCTCCCCTTACTCTCAAGACTAAGGGAGCTTAGACCCCAGTCTCCCAACTCAATGCCATATGCAGTCCATCTCCTGGACGGATATCCACCCAGGTTTCCTTGTCATTCTTGGAGTCCCTGTGATTCACGACGAGACAACACGTCAGCCGCAAGATAATGTACAGAAAACAGAACAACTCACTTGGCAATCCCAATCCCCGCAAAGTAGCGCTTAAACGCGCCCGCCTCGACGGCCAGCACGCCGGCCCGGTCGACGAGCTGGATGGGCGGCCAGAACTGCACGTCCAACTGACGGCCGGTCACGACACCAGGGTAGCTTGTCGTCCTTGTCGTCGTGTTGCTGCTGCTGTTACCACTGCCGATGCCACTGCTGATATTATTGCTGTTGTTCGACGACTCGGGCTCGGTCACGCCCCATGGGTGCCTCAGGACAATGTACTGGCTGCGCTCGTTGGGGGCGGCCCAGCCGAGGACCGAGTAGGCCATGTTGCCGACGAGGGTGCAGCCGCGGAAGGAGTCGTCCGACGGGTGCGTCCAGGCCACGGTCGGGTAGACGGTGCGCAAGTTGACGCAGTGCGTGCGGACGAGCCCGAGCACGTCCTGGCTGCTGCGGTGCGGCGTGAGGAAGTACTGTGGTGTCTTGTCGGTGAGCTGCGCCATGGCCTTGACCGGGTCGCCGTGGGCTGTTTGTGTCAGGTCCGGGTGCTGGTTCGCGCGGTACGGGTTGCTGCCCCACGAGAAGTCGGGCAGGGACTCCTCTTCGGCCTTGTCCGAGTCCGAGATGGTGATCCATTTGGCGAATGCCTTCTCGTAGAGAGCCGGCCACAGCTCGCCGTACCAGGCGGCCAGGTTGGCTGGCGCCCACTTCATGTGCATGGAGCTCGGGCGGCAGTAGAGCAGCTGCGAGGACGAGTTGTGGGTGGGCAGCTCGTAGTTGACGGTAACCGTGGCTGTGTCGGCATCCTTGTCACCGCCCTTGCTGTGCAGCTTGATCTTGAGCGAGCAGTCATCGTCCGTCGTCCGGGTGCGGCCGCCGACGCAGTGCTGGATCGTGTCCGGATCCGACCACGCCACGCTCATCAGCGCCGCAACCAACCTGTCCAACAATGTCAGCTATTAATTGCCTAAAATGGGGTATCGGGAGCATTCGGGAGCAGTTCGGGGGCAAAGGGCATGTCTCGGGAGCATAAAGGTGCCATAAACGGGAATAAACAGCGCCAATTTAACGTACCAGCTGTTGGCCGTGGCGCCCTGCACGGGGTTGTTGAAGGACGTGGAGCCCGCCCGGCAGCACATGCTAAGGTCGGTCCACGCGCTGTTGGGCGGCGTCCACTCCGATTTCTCGTCGTGACCCTTCTCCTCCTTGTCGATGCGGAACGGCGTGCACAGCTCCCGCAGCATCGACGTCATCTCGGAGTTGCTCAGCGTCTTGCCCACCGTCTTGGGCTCCAGCGTCAGCCGCAGATTGCCGTTGGACATGATGGCATGCTTGACCCGGATCCGGGCGAGGTCCTTGATGCCCACGTGCTCAAGGTCGCCCAGCTTCTCGACCCGCGAGAAGTCGGGCGTCACCAGGTCGCTCTCGATCAGGGTGTGCATCTCCTTGGCCGGGATTAGCTCGGCCGCGTCGCCCCGGCTGTTGAGCCGCGCGCCCGCGTACAGGATCGATTGGAACCGCATGTCGAACAGCTCCTCGTAGTCGGTCTGGAGCATGCTCGACAGCAGGTGCGGCATGGACCCGTCCATCCAATCGACCTTACGCCCCAGCATGGCCTCGACCAGCGCAAACGGGTTGATGGCCCCGATCTGGAGCTGCTTGGGCGCCTTGTCGGGCTTCTGCTCTGACCTGGGCCTAATCGCGGGGTTGTAAAAGACGGGCATCATCTTGTCGAGATTTGATTCGACTTGGGCGAGTGTTGGAGAGGACTGAAAGACGGGCCGTTGTGATTGTTTTGTTGATTGGTCTGATGAAGAAAAAGAAAGACGGATGTTCTTCCGAGCGGAAACCCCATTTTAACCCTCTCGAGAATGGCCGTCTCTCAGCTTCTGCCTTCAGTACCCATCATGACTGTAAATCCGTGTGACGGTGCTCGATATGCATCCGAGCTTGTTTCTCGTCATAGTGTTGTGGATTCTGTATTGCTGTGAGCTGTTGTTTGGCCATGTAAACATAGCTAAACAATATTTTGTTGATCAAATGCAGAGGCTCTGGAGACTAGAGCAACACTCAGGCCTTCTGGTTGTTGTTTATGGTCTCAGCATCTTTCGGTCTCGAGCAAATCTGCTGTCATTGTGTGCTTGCTCTTTGTTGATGCACGGAGGGTTCGATGTCCTGATAATCACCGACCTGTCAGGGGGTAACTGTACATATGCATGTGGGCATGACATGCGAGGCACCTTACATAGGTATGTACAAAGGTCTCTTTTATCCCGAGTGTGCAACAATGGGTTGGTTATAAACAGTCCAGCGTCAAGTCCAACCTTTCAAGATTCCCCTCGACAACCCCAAGGCACCATGAATCTATTTTGGGATCTGGCTACACACATTTACGGGCCGATAATAAAGAGAATTAAAGTCCAAAGTTTGGGGAAATGCTGAGCTTCAACAGTCAGCTGCAAGAAGCATGCAAGATTGTTCGAGTCCTGTTGCCACCCCACTCAGGGGCTCACTCAGGGGGTAAATCCAGAGTTGTCACCATGATCCCACCTTGGCCTGGTGACTTATGGCAGCCTGTTCAGTTTCCAGCCACGAGATCAACTTCATTTCCTCACAACTGATATATTCGACGTACTCGACCTCATGCACTTGGCACATGACCATGGCAGGTTGCCTTGCGGCGGAAGGCAGCCGTCAACGTGTCAAGCGGCCCGAGTTGCCTTGCATTTTGCTTGCAGTTCCAGGCACCATGGGGCCATCACCCGCTCTTACATCAAATCTGGGGGTTTCTTTACCAGTATTGCATATCATAACCACTGGAGTGGTGTTGAATGATTATCTAGGCAATTCCTCTGTACACTGTTGAGCAAAGATACTTCTGACGTTGCGTTACAACAATAATATGACAGAATACCTACCGAAATAAGATAGTATATTCAAGGCAAAGATGCCTCAAGGTACACTAAGTTAAGGTGCCTTGCTCAAATTCACTCCCAACTACCGTCACATCGTATCCTTGACAATATGTAGACAGGTTCCTCGGCTACAGACATCTACGTAACGTGTGTGTGAGCCGTAGTTCCCGTACACATGTACCTACAGAGATGTCTCTCGTCACAACTCTCGGCCGCCAGCGAATTACCGCGTGATTCGTAGCGGTTGTACTGCAGAGTTAAAGTCTCCTGTATGTCAGTCACGGCCTGTCTTGTCTTCACATCGGCTCCTCTGTTCTGGCCCCTGTCGATAACCAAGGTAACCAGCCGGCCAGCAACCTTCTGCTTCAGCAACGTGAACACAAACATTCAGTAAAGCTTGAGGGGAAAAGTACTTTGCAAAGTGTCACAACCTTAATAACAAGTTCTGTAGGTTCTAAATAAAAAGTGAAGTTGCTGGCTGAAGCGATGGAATCCAACCAGTTCAAATACTGTCAGGTACAAGACGAAAAGAGATAGAACTGAAATAATTAGAACGCAAGTGCCACAACGTCCGGAATAGCTCACTTGACTCAGCACAGCACCAAGCTCATCTCGGTTCCCAACCACGCCTCCTCCTCCCGCTTTCCATACCTACATGTAATAAATGCCTGCACAACCATCACTCATCCCTGGCGCGGCGGCAGCGGCACAGACAACGCTGCATTGCGCAACCAACTTCAGACCGTGTGCCGTGTAAGTGCATGCAAAAGGTAAGCCAACCAAAAAAAAGACAAGACAAACAAGACAGAACAGACGAGGCACCTCACCCAACTCTTCTCTTTCTCAACGTCGCCTGATTTGCGATCTGCTGGACCTACCTACCTACCTACCTTAACCCTCCATACCTACATTGGGAATCTTTTCCCTTTTCAATCTGTCGTTTGAACCGGGGGGATTTCTCCGTCAGGCTTGTTGGCCCTGCTTGAGGGTGTGGGCGTGGGTTGTGGGTGTCCGTGTTTCAGACCCGTAGATTACAAACCAGATATGCAGGCCCAGTTCCTTCCCCCCCCGGCCGTGTGTTGGTTCCTGTCTGCAGCAGCCCGATGAACGACCAAACTTTTTGAGTGGGCAACAAACGAATCTCACCCGTCGTCAGGTATCACAAGGACGGGCCAACTTCATCACTCATCGCGCAAACAAATCAGACCACCAATACACACAAAGACTCAATGGCTATGCATGTCTATGAACATAACACATAACCCCCCTTTTCCACTTGCGCCGGGGTTCAGAACATACATCATAAAAAACCGGTTTGGCAAAGCGGCAGCGGCGGCCGGCTTGTCATAAAAATCCCTTGATGCTTGCCAGAGCGAGAAAAAAGAAGTGAAGTTCAGTCGAAGAGAAACTCGATATAAAACAGGATTGCGCACACAACAAACGGGCCCACAAACATGCATAGCAGGATGTATGTCCCGGCCAACGAAGAGAAAAAAAAGCGAGGCAGCCGTTCCAAAAACGTCCTTCGTTATATGTCCAAGAAAAGCTTGTCGTAAACCCCAGGGTCTCATATCGCTCGTCCAGAGAATGGTTGTCAAAAATGGTGGCCGAAGATGTAATTTGTCGTGCTGGACCGTGCCGTCGGGGAGGAAACGTCGCTCGCGTCAAGGTGCAAGGGGGAAATAGCCAGGCAAAAGAGGAGCTCGATCTCGTCGAGGAAAAGATCTGTGTACAAGTAGATACACTACATGAATCGAAAAACCAAAAAACGGCCGCCGCCGCTGTCCGTTGGGCCGGTAGATCAATGCCTTTATGGCTCGGCCGCCTTAACGGAAGGCTGGCCCTGGGGAGGCAGGACGTTGCCAGCGTAGGCGCCGCCCATGTTGCCTAGAAAGAGGGAAGAGTTAGCAGAGCGACGCTAGAGACGAAGCGGGCGATGGAAACATACCGGCAGGGTAGTAATTGCAGACCGTGTACCACGAGCCGTAGCTCGACATGGTGCCCGGGGCGCAGAACTTGGTGGCGCATCCAACCTTCTGGGTACCCTTCCAGACGAGCTGCGAGAAGTGGCCCCACTTCTCGAAGTTGGACATATCCGGAGAGGCCTGGCCGTAGCCGCTGGAGGGGAACAGGCCCAGCTCGTTGTTGTACCAGCCATTGCTGGCGGCGCGGGCGACGGAGCCGGTGGCGCCGAAGGACTCGGGATCGGCGCTGGAACCCCACATGGCAAGGTTCTGGCCGTAACCACCACCGCCAATGCTCCTGAGTCAACTGTTAATAATCTGTTTCGAATACGATATTCAAGGTTACGTCAACTTACGTGTCGTGAGCAAACTTGCACGTGTCGGCGAGCGTCTGGGCATAGCCAGCATGCTCAGAGCTCCACTCGAGGGCGCCGGCAGAGTGGTTGAAACGGTGGACGTTGTGATGATAGAGGGCGGTGCTGACGTAGTCAGAGGGCGCCGCAGCCTCGGCCTGAGCAGTGGTGGGAGCAGGAGCGGGAGCGGGAGCGGGAGAGGGCACGGGATCCGGGGAGGGCGCGGCCTGTGCGACGGCCTGTGGTGACTCGACAGGCGGAGCGGGCGCAGGTGTCGGCTGAGGCGCGGGATCCTCGCTGGGCGCCGGAGGGGGCTGAACAGGGGGTTCAGAGGTGGTGGTAGGAGGAGGGGGGGGAGGAGGAGCCAAGGTGGTGGTCGGCACCTCCTCGACGCTCGTCGTTGTGGGCCTGGCGTGCTTGTTGGGACGGTTAAAGATGGTGGCAGTCTGGCCATCAGTCACCGTGACAGTGACCCATTCGACGACGACGTCGGTCTTGGTGAAGAGGCGGCGGCCCTGGAGAATGGGGCTCGAGGCAGCCAGGACGGCGCCGCAGGCGGCGAGGAACGCTGAGGACTTCATTATGAGAGTGCGTTCTGTCGAGAATGATTAGCGTGTGGTTCGTGGATTCTTTGTTTGACGCATGATGGCGAGCTTTTATCAACAGTAGCGTTGGGTCTTGATGGGGCAATGGAAGCGTAGATGTCATCTCGTCGTCTTTGGTTGGGCTTGAGTACCCTCAAGTAGACTGGTGACTGAGGTCATGGGTCGACAAGTCCACTCGGACGGTCAAGCCACTCTTTGAGGTCACAAAGCCATCGTTCACAGCATGTCACAACAAAGCCCCTTGGGACTCGGTTGGTATGCCGGACCTTGGATCTTGAGCCAGGAACAGGGCGTCGCGCCATGCATGCACCGCGCAACGCACATAAAGCACAAAGCGAGTCAACAGACATACCTAGGTAAAAATAGTGCGTATCCTTTCAGGCAAGAAGCCGAGTTTATGTACTCAGAACCAGCTGGAGGAGCAACGCTGCGTGTTGCTTGGGATCCGTCAAGGATGCGATGGGGATCTTATGCTCAAACGCGGTGGTAGGGTAGGACGGCAGGTCGGGCTGCTCGTCTGGATCCAGATGACGTCGTGTCTCTTGCGGCACACAAACCGTCGGGGACGGGGGAAGAGGTGCCTGTGGAAGGAGGGACGGGAAACGATGGAAGGCCCGGGAGATGCGACTCGATGTCTGCCACGACTTGGTGGGATCCACGAATGCTGCTGCTGACTGGCCACACGAATCTGGGGTCGCTCAAAACGCAAGGGACAGGCACTGCCGTCGAGAAAGATCCAAAAGGAGCGGAAATGCGAAAAACGCGCCAACGAACGAAGAAGCGACTGCTGGGTCGTCGGGAGATGAAGATGACGAAGATGGTGAAGATGCCGAGGGTGAGAGGTTGGGATGCTCGAGGTTCGAGTTGTTGCAAAAAAGGAGTGGACTGAAGTTTAAAAACTTCAAAAAAGGAGTGTGTGAAGAGAAGGCGAAAAAGGTGATGCGAGTTGAGAATCAAACTCGGCGGTCGCGATGAAGAAGAAGAAGCGGGAGGGTGAGGTTGTAAAAGGAGGCAGGAACGGTGTTCTTAGCGGGTGGAAGCGGGTGGGGCCCAATCTGATCCATGGGGGGGCCCAAGCCGGGCCAGACGTCGAAATCGAGGTGTGCCTGGGTGTGCCTGGGTCTGCTGGGCGTGCTGGGTTGTGGACTCCCCAAAATCCCAGCAAATTCCGACCAAATCCCAGCAACCCAGTCCCGGTTCTCGAGCCCCTTCAATTTTGGCCAAACTCGATTGCGGGGGGGTCTCCAAATTGCGAAATGCCAAGGAGGGGCCGTCAGTCGAGCTCTCCAACAAAAGTCAGAAAGGAGTCGGAAAGCAGTAGCAGAAAGGAGACACAAGAACTTTTTTGCATCGGGTCGCAGGCCAATTCCAGACAACCTGGAACCCAGAGAGTCGGCTTCGGAATAGTTATAACCAACTGCTCGGACTCGCCCGCATCAAGCATCCATCCACGCAACCTAACCAACATTCCGGGCCACCCAAAACAAACAGGCGAATCGTCACAGATCTTTGGCAAAACAAGTGTTTCTGTCCAGTCGTCGTGATTCTGGCCGCCCGGCCGCCCTGGCCTGGAGTCTGTCGGCCTCCTCAGATGGTGCCACGGCAACAGGGTCATTGGGCTCCAGCGCATCAGGGCATGGGGGGGGGAGGGTTTCCAAACTCCTGTGCATGTTGCCTGGGCTCCTGGGCAGGGCCACTCCCCTTCCCTTGATCCCATGCCACGCCATCAACGTCCAGAAGCGGCGGCGTCAAATTTCGTCTCCACACGTCCTGCATTTCCGGCCCCTGAGATCTGCAGCCAATCGACGAGCTGTGCCTTGCAGAATGACGGCGGGGGTTGCAGAAACAGGGTTGGTGGCTCCACCCTGGGTGTCCAAGCAGTGCTTCGGACGAACTGCCCACCTCCACTTCTCAGCAGCGATGTGACGAGGGAGACGACATGGCGCCAAGCCCGAAAAAGCGAAGGATACTACGGTATTTCAACACATAGATTAGCAGTCATGCGAATTGTTGTATCATGGACGGAATCTGTATTGCTCCCAAAGATGCGCCGTACTTTGCGCTGTAGTACGCTTCTTATCTGAATTTAACTTTGTTTCGTTTGTTTCTGTTTGAGCCCTGGCTCTCAATCAGCACGGTCCATCAAACCAGCCTGGCTTTTCCTGCACCCCACTGTTCTGTTTGAACGCACAACAGCGGCCCAATCAGAAGGCAGCGTCTTTCTGAAACGCGCTAGCGCCAGGTGGGAACCATCACCTTGTTCCCCAGAGCCAAGTCTTGGCATTGGCATGCGGTGCTCGCATCGAAGAAATGTCCCGAATGCCCATCCATCGACAATTCATTACCATGCCATCGCCATCGCGATCATTGCGTAGCCCATAATATCATACCAACGGGAAACCACGACTAGAGTCCAGTCTAATCTATTGGTTGAGTCCTCAAGCAGACCGGCCTCCAAAGACCAGCTGGAGGCGAGCTTCTCTTGGGCACCTTGCACTTCCACTTCCGCTACTTCCAGGTTTCCAAACCCTGCTTGTCGAATGGAAACTCCTTTTTCACCCCGACGCTATTTCACGGCAATTGTGGCTTCTCGGGTCCCGCTACCAAGCACCATGCACCAGCTTTTCTCGCCGGTGGAGGCCAGTTCTTGATGACCGGCCAGTCAACAGCAGCTAACGTTGGTTTGGCCCGGCAGCCGTGACACAGTCCGGGAGACCACCGCCGCTGGAGTGCAACTATCCGGTTCGGCTCTTGAAATCCCAGATCGGGACTCCATCTCATCCCTTGATCTCCACAGTTCTGGAACTGCGGTGGAGTTGATGGCGTTAACATCCCGAGGGAAAATGCCAAGCAGCAGCAAGAACAACCTGGTGGAAGTCACAGGCATGGCATGGGAAAATGCACGGCCTCGAGATCGCATGCCGAGGGGTAAAGGTGTCGAAAACTTCCAGGTTCTATCCCCACCACAGAATATGCCATGCGAGGAACCTTTTTTGTGTAAACGAAACATGTCCAAACAAACAAACAAACAAACAGAGTATTTTACGTAGCAGTGTTTATGGACAAACAACCTGGAACATGCGGCAAACGACACCTGAGACAATGGAAATGGAAACGGAACCGGCATCAACTGTTAGCGTCGATTTGTGGCCGCTGATCCATTCCGATCTCTCACTCCTTGCCTGAACGCGACGACCTGGCATGGACTTTTGGAAACCTGGCGCAACGAGTTCTCCACAAAACCTTAAGGCAACGTCCAATGCACGCACATCACCTCTTCTTTCGAAAGGCCAAGAAATTACCGTTTAGCCGCTGAGGTCATCTCGTCGTTTCAAACCGAAAATACGAATTATCTGTAGTTGATTGCCATGTTGCTCAACAGCAGCAGCATCAGCGTGGTGGCTGCATAACAACAACCCGCCGGTCACACCCGCCCGCGATGGTTTATGGGAGGCATTCAGGGATTGGTAGAAGGTCCCTGGCGAATAACAGCCCTGGAGAGATGAACAGGCGGACAGACGGACAGAAGGAGGTCGCACGAGTCACCACAGCGGGCAGCGGAAGGCGAAACGAACACAGCACCTCAGGCAGCGCTCCTGATCTTCGTGGTCTCGACGCCGTGACAGGCGTGACTGGTGACTTGTGGCCCCCTTTTATTACTAATGTTAACGTTAAAACGTCCAACTTTCTGCTGCCTCCAAGCAGCTCCTTGTTCTGTAATCCGAGACCGACCAACCCGATGGCTCGGACGGGGTGGATATGGTCCAACTTGAGACGACGGCAGGGTTTCCATCTTGACCATTTCGACACTAAAACCCTTATCATTACTAACAGGGACCATAGTACCAAGGAATCTAGAATCCGAGAGACGCCTTGATTTCGCAAACTTTGGTATGGCGTGGCTGGTTCCGAGGAGGCCTGTGGCCACTTAGCTGACTGACCATGTACGGTTTGGGCCCCAACAAGCGGCCCTACCAGCCCTCAAACGATGGTACAACGCCCGTCTTCTCTACCTGTGTAACACCATCAATGCTGGGGTCTGGAAAGTTGGAACAAGGTTTTCGTTGCTTACATACTCCGTACTGGGAAAGGGGTAAGGAGGGGAATGGGGCGGGAGAGAGGAGGAGACTGGACTCAAACTGACAAGACCAATCACACAGCAGACGCACAGGATCAGGATTTACGACGGGGGTAGAAATAAAGGCATGGGGAGAGTTCGACTTCGGTCCGGTGTTTGTTTTGTGCGAGGTCAAGTCTGAATGGGACTGAGGGAGGCCGATGCGTGTTGTGGAACAGACACCAAGTGGCCGTCGGTCAACCTGACAGCTGACTGATAAACATCCCCTTTTTTCTAAGTTTCTAATTGTGATTGATCATGCCCCCATGTGCCACAGGCGACACGCGTCAAACCTTGAACAAAAAGGGAAAAGGCCAAGGGGTTGGCTGTATATCACTGTGAAAGGAGAGCCGGTCTCGGGACGACTCTGCTCTTGTGGTTTCTAGATGGGGCGCAGTCTGGAGTGAGGAGGGTTGACTTCCTGCTTCATCACTTGGAGGGGCACACCTGGCTTGGTCATGTCTAGCTGGCGAGTTGTGCTCCCGACTTGTTGTTTTTTTGTTTGTGTTCAACCACGTGCCTGGAGCACGGCAGAGTGGTGGGAGCCGCCTGCACCCGAGACAATACCAGATATATCTATCTCTGCAGGTAGAGTCAGGAATGTAGGAGTGAGGCGTCTCGGGAAACTTGGTCAGCTGTAGATAGTTGGCTTGCTGCTGTGGTGCTGTGGTGCAGTGATTCCGGGATGCAATAATGCACTGGTGTTGTAGTGCGGAGGAGCAAGCTCGAGGAAACGGGAAAGGAGGCCGCCGTCTCGCTTTCTCTGCCAGATAAAGAGTTTGGAAAAACCGAGATCCAGAAGACAGGTAGCATGTATTACCCTGTCAAGTGCCTGGCTTGCCATGAGGAAACGAGGTTCAACACGAGGGACAAAGCCCTGTGAGAGCGAATAGTCAGGAGAAAGGGAACGAGAAAAACCATCGTCCTGCCTCGCAAGGTCGCCTGCATATGTCATGTGGAACTTGGACACACCGCCAGGGCAGAACAGGCCAAGCCAGGGCACCAACCGCGAGGCTGCTGCCGCATCGAGGTGCAAGGGAGCAGAGAGATCTAGCTACACCGAGAGTGAGACCTGTCGTGGTGGTATCACGTGTTCGTATCCCATGTTGGTCCCGGGGTGTCTCTGGTCTGCGTGTTGCACATTGGGGCGTAGACACCTCTCGACATGGTCTGGATGGAGGCAACAGCTCGACGACGAAGTTTCTGCCTGCCGTCATCCGCAACACAATATTGCGAGAAGAGGCGCGCGTGTGGGCGAGGTTTGTTGTGCGTCAGATTCAGAGCTTTGGATGTGGAATCAGCCGAGACAGCGAGGACGACTTGGGACGAGTCTCACTTTTGTCTGAGGCCGAAGCTGGGGAACGTTTCCGAGCATTGCCTCTCGACTCGCATCGGTCGGTTGCCGCGTCGCCAGGACTCGCCAGAGTGCTCCATGGGTGGGGTGCCCGCTCCCACCACATCCCGAAGACGTGAAGCGAGAGAAGAATGCCCAAGATCAACAAGGAAACTGACATGATATAGCCGGATGAGCCTGTCTAACTCTCTTTTGTTTATGTACAGGTCCTGGCTCAGAACCACCCGCCTGAAGCCCTCTGCGGACTGCCGGGAGGAAGAAACAGCTTGACCATCCTGACGGAAAGAAACCAAACACACCGCACACCTAGGACGATTCCGACGCCTCAGACTGGGCGGGGATGAACGGCTTCTCCCAACGCTGGATCCACCTGTGAGCAAAGACTTGCTTCTGTCTTAGGTGCACGGGCGTCGACTGCGGGGGCTGGTCGGGGATGACCTTCTCGAGGTTCTGCGCAAAAGAGAGGACTGCAGTCAGTATGTATGTTCGTGTGTTCGTGACCCAGGAGAATCGGCTTGCGGATACGCACCAGGTTCTCAAAGACACACTTGTTCAGCTTCCACTCGGCGGGGCGGCACTGCCACAGCTGCTGGTTGTTGTTCTCGAGGCATTGCCAGTGGGTGCGGAACTGCTCGAGGCAGGACTTGTTGATGTCCTCCAGCCTGGAAAATCAATCAATGTCAGCATCCAGACCGACACAAGAGACCTCCCCTACCCCCCAGGCCATCCTTGATACCGCATCCCCACCACTCCCTCTACATCCACATCCTCATTCCCATCGCCATCGCCATCACCATCTCAATCCACCCAATTCCAACATGCTGTGCGACAAGGATCCCGGGGAAGAACGTACACACTCCGGGCGCATCGGGTGACCCTGCGGCCCTCCTTCATGCAGTCGAACTCGCCCCGGCCGGAGTTCTCGGTCTTGCATTGCATGTAGTCGTCATTGTAGTCCCTGCAGCGAGCGCCGATGAAGAAGGAGGCCGAGAGGAGCGGGGCGGAGCTGGAACCAATCTCCTTGACCTTGGGGATGGAGTCGGGTAGCGGGGTGGTGTCGTAGAGGACCTGCTGGTTGAAGCTGCGAGAAACGAGTTAGCCAGCCCTGCTGCCGTCGCGGCCGTCGCCGATGTCGAGCCAATTGGTGTCGCCATCGTCTGCAGAGTCCAGGAAAATGCACGTACAGGGGCTTCCGCGCTGCCATGGTGACTGGTGTGGACAGGCCCGTCCTGCGATGTCGAAACGCTATGCGTGGTTTGGAGCTGGCGATGCTTCAACTTGTGAGGTT
The DNA here is from genome assembly GCA_023628425.1 of Chaetomiaceae sp. PYS4301M. Classification (NCBI taxonomy): domain Eukaryota; kingdom Fungi; phylum Ascomycota; class Sordariomycetes; order Sordariales; family Chaetomiaceae; species Chaetomiaceae sp. PYS4301M. The sequence continues at coordinate 225,034 of JAMAKR010000042.1, forward strand.
CGGCTTCCTGACGTTGTGGGTCCCAATTCGACGTATGGTGATTGGCTGGGGCTTCAAGACGCTCGGGCCAAGTTCACCGACGCGCGGTGCGCTGGGGGAGGAAACGAGCCTCAGCGACAAGGCGGGAGCTGGCCATTGGTCGGTGGAGTGCTTTTTTTGGCCAAAAAGCTCAATGCAGCAACACGCAGCAACAGGTGCGATACCTATCAACAACAAAACGACAATTGCCAGCACCGCAGCTTGACTCTGTATCCGTCCCCGCCAGTCTCTCGCCGACACAAAAAGTGCTTTTCGCCATACCAAATATTGCCGATAATCAGATCACGGAGCTTTCCTCTCGGTCCCCACTGTCTTGCGCTGCAGCTTTCCGACGAAGCTTGTTTTTGTTGACCTTGGACCGACCTCCGTCAACCTGACCTCCGGCACTAAACGCGACATCAGTGTTCGATACCCTAAAATAAACGCCCCCCATGTTCTCATCCCTAAATCGGCCTGCGGGCCAGTCGGTCTTCGGCGGCGGTGCGACCAGCTTGTTTGGGAATACAACTGTAAGCCTCCGCTCCCTTCGCGCCGCATGGAGGGAAGAGGGATGGTGCTGATACACGATGCCCAGCAACAACAGCAGCAACCGCAGCAGCAACAACAACAGCAGCCCGCGCAGGTCCTGGGCCAGCAACAACAGAGCGCGAACCCTCAGTTGGGCGGTTCGTTATGGCAGCCGGGGAGCGCCACAAGTTGTATGTTTCTTTCGTCGCTCTCGATCATCTTTCGCTCTCCATCTTCTGGGAGAAAGGCCAAACAAAAAAGAAGCCTACTAACCGCCCCTTCAAAACCAGACCAAAAGCCGATCCCTGAGCAGATGAAGCTGGTGGCCGAGAAGTGGGACCCGACGAACCCGAACTGCGCCTTCAAGACGTACCTCTACAACAAGGTGGACGAGCACACGGTGCCGCTCTACGGGCCGGGCCCCAACGAGGACCCCAAGGAGTGGGAGGAGGCGCTGCAGCACAAGCCGGCGCCCAACTACATCCCCGTGCTGTGCGCGGGGTTCCCGTCCATCATCGCGCGCGTGACGCTGCAGCGGCGCGTCATCGTCGAGTTCAACAACAAGCTGCACGCCATCAACGCGAGCCTCGACGCCATCCTGTCGCGGCACGACCTCGAGCACACGGTGCGCGCCTTCAACGCGCGCCGCCGCCACGCCGAGCTGAGCAAGCGCTGCCTGGTGCTGGCGTCACGCGTGCAGGTGCTGCGCAACCGCGGCTACGCGATGAGCGGCGACGAGGACGAGCTCAAGCAGAAGCTGGCAGCCATCGACAAGAGCATCCAGGACCCGGCGCTGAGCGCGCGCATGGAGGAGCTGTGGAGCCGGCTCATCATCCTGCGGGGCTACGCGGACAATATGAAGGACGAGATCAACAAGCCCGGGTTTGCCGACGGCGAGGGGCTCGGCGAGGAGATTGAGGCCAAGGCGAAAAAGGTGCGTACAGCAGAGTCGTGGGGGTGTATGGCGATAAAAAAAAAGAACCTTGAACTGACAGCCGGAACCCCAGATTCTTGAAGACTACGAGAAGCAGCTCCAGCATCTCAAGAAGCAGGTCGAGGAGGCCAAGAAGGATTTTGCCGACTGGGAGAGGCAGCATAATCCGACGCCGGCACCGGCGGGTCAATAGCGAATGCAGTTCACTTTTCACGAGGAGGCATCGCAGGCCAGGAAGATACCCCGAGGGACTTGAGGAGAGAGAGAGAGGAGGGAGGCAAATATTAGTCGAGCCTGTGTAGCCTTGTCATATGAGAGAGCAACTGTTGCGGGCTTTTGTTTTCTCCCTGTCCATGTCGGGAGGGCATCTATTTCTTGAAGTGAGATTGAGCATTTGCGGCGTCGGTGAGCGTGAGGCTTGTTTGGATAGTTTGCGGAGTTCTTTGTTTGTACATTATGACTTTGAGAGCTTGCCGAGCTCCGGTATGCTCGGCATTTGTTTGCCCAGCGTCAACCGACCACAGGCTCGACTACTTGGTAAAATGTCAACGCCATACCGTCCCGTTGTATGCCCATGCCAGATCTATCGTACACTCATATGCTGATGCCATGCATCGTCCTCCTCGAAAGATTACCCCGGAGGGCAGAGTCCTCTCTGAATTGTGTGGACAACGCCGTCCTGAGGTTGGGGCTGTTGGGTTTGCCGTCTCCCTCCCAGTGCATTGTCGGGGCTGGAGCAGCTGACCCCGTCACCTTCACCCTCCGAACCATCCGCTCATCTATGGTTTCTATGCCGCGTCGTCAAGCTCGGAAAACGAAATGTTGTACATCCGTTACATGTTCAAGTCCATGACGGGATATGGAGCTGGGTTGGGGTGGCGCGTTTAGAACAGGTTGGAGACGGCGTTCACGACAAAGGGGGCTACAGGTTCCGGTCCTGGTTAGCAGCCCGATCAAGGCTTGGTACGGAAGTAGCGTGGCGATCCAGAGCCAACATACAGAGGTAGAGAACGGCGGCGGCGGCAAGGGCACGCTGGATGGTGGAGGTCGCTTCGGCCTCGGCGGCGCGGAGCTCCTCGGGGGAGGCCTGGGGGGGTTGGACTGGGAGGAGGGCAGGCGTTAGCATCGCCTGTTCTTGTGCAGGAGTCTGTCTGCCTTGTTTTGGGCAAACAGGTAAGGTAGTGATGATCATTGGGGAATTGGGACATACATCCTCCGAACATTGTGTAGGATTAGTGTTTTGTGTGTTGGTGTGTTGGAGCGTGTTGTGGTGCTGTGTCGTCGGATGCCGTGCTAGGATGTTGGTGTTGGTGTTGATGTTGATATCAGGCTGGTCTGTGGTCGAGTTCAAGGTCCAGAATTTTTTGGGGCGTCTCTTGGCCAGTGACGCAGCGCCATGCCTGGAAAGGGAAAATGGGGGGCCAAAAGTGTCTGGGCGGTCGCGGATTGCCCTGCCGGCAACGGCACGGTGCACGGTGCAGCATCCGCGCGCAGGGGAAGGATGCAGGGGCTTGGCATGCGCTGAACCGAAGCGCGAGTCTGGACCTGCTGCGCCTGCCTATCGCAGCGCAGCAAGCACCAACAGAGCTTGCCTCAGGCATGGTCGGGCCGAGAATACCCGATATCTGTTATCAATCACGACGTTTTTTTGACAGATGAGGATCCCAGGGACCCGAGCCGAGCGCCCGATAGCGGTGGGTTCTGGGACCTGCTGACTGGAGGGGGCCTCCTGCTGTGTTTCCTGTCTTACACTGCTGTGCCTTCCTGCCCTTCATTTCCTATGAGTAACAACTGCACCGACTCGTCCTCCCCGTGTTTTTTCCCCGGGCAAGAATCGACAAGATCTGGGGTCAATTGGGGCTGAGAGACGAGGGTCTGGATTTCTGACGTCAATTCTAGCCGACATCCTACTGGTCTTGGCATTATCACGTTCATCTTTTTTTCCTTCCTGCCCGTTCAAAAAGAAGCGATCGACCCCGCCGTTCTAGAGTGGCGCTAGGGGCGGTGTCGTTTTTGTCGAAAACGCGAGAGGGACAGGAAAACACTGACAGTCACTGTCACTGTCGCTGTCACTGTCACTGACTGTCACTGCCATAGACCGAGGTAAGCCGGCATCACCCAGCATCATCCGGGTTGTTGTCTCATACTTCCCACACTCCAACCCTTAGCTTGGCTCCGTTGCTCCATCGACCATGAAAAGTTAAATTTGAACGCTAAGAAGCCACCAACTGACCGCCGTCAACTTTAGTGCCAGCAGCTTGGTGATCCTCTGGTCCACCTCCGCATTCTGGGCGTCAAGCTGTCAACGTCGGCAACAATGGCTGTCTCCCGTCAGATCGGCCGTCTCGGCAAGTCTCTGGGTGCTTCAGTCCTCGCATCTCGTACCGCCGCACCCCTCAGACAACGGCCATGGATCTGCAACGCGTGCGCCCACGGCAGCACCACAGTCGTCAGGTGGACCAGCTCGGCCACCGACACCACCGTGGCTCGTCCCTTTGTGAGGTTACCCAAGCTCTTCCCGACCCACGAGAACTTCGCCAGCCGTCACATTGGCCCAGACGACGAGAGCACCCAGCAGATGCTCAAGGCGCTGTCCCCGCCGGCTGAGTCACTCGACCAGTTCATCGAGCAGGTCGTTCCCGCCGACATCCTCTCGTCCCGCCAGCTCTTCCCCAGGCCTCGCGAGGCATTCGACTCGGCTGCCAGCCGCGCCACCACCGAGGGCCACCAGGAATGGGAGGTGCTCGCTCTTGGCCGCGCTGCTGCCGAGAGCAACGAGTCCAGCAGGAAGAATTTCATCGGCGCCGGCTACTACGGCACCATCACCCCCGAGGTCATCAAGCGTAATGTGCTCGAGAGCCCCGCCTGGTACACCAGCTATACCCCCTACCAGCCCGAGATCAGCCAGGGCCGTCTCGAGTCCCTGCTGAACTTCCAGACTCTCGTCTCGGACCTGACCGCTCTGCCCATCTCTAACGCCAGTCTGCTGGACGAGGGTACTGCCGCCGCCGAGGCCATGACCGTGTCCATGAACGCCCTCCCGACCTCTCGGGCGAAGCGCCCCGGCAAGACCTATGTCGTCGACAAGAACGTCCATCCCCAGACCCTAAACGTCCTGCGCAGCCGTGCCGAAGGATTTGGCATCAATGTCCGTGTCATGGACCTGTCCGGCTCCGACTTTTCGGAGCTGGCGAGTGTGGGCGACGACCTGGTCGGTGCCCTGGTCCAGTACCCGAACACGTACGGCCAGGTCCGTGATTTCAAGGGGCTTGCCGATGCTGTGCACAAGCAGGGGGCTCTCCTCAGCGCCGCTACCGATCTGCTGGCCCTCACAGTCCTCACGCCCCCGGGCGAGTGGGGAGCCGACATTGCCTTTGGCAGTGCTCAACGATTTGGTGTTCCTCTCGGTTTTGGTGGGCCCCATGCCGCCTTCTTTGCCGTCAAGGACAAGCACAAGAGAAAGATGCCCGGCCGCCTCATTGGTGTCTCGAAAGACAGGCTTGGCGGCCGTGCTCTCAGACTCTCCCTCCAGACCAGAGAGCAGCACATCAGGAGAGAGAAGGCCACGAGCAATGTCTGCACTGCTCAAGCCCTGCTCGCCAACATCAGCGCTTTCTATGCCGTGTACCACGGCCCTGGAGGCCTGAAGAAGATCGCCGAGAGATGCAGCCTAGGCGCCCGCGTTGTGCAATCTGCCGCCCTCCACTTCGGGCTCGACGCTGGCTCCGAGCCGGTGGCATTCGACACCGTTGCCATCAGCTGCCCCGGCAAGGCCGAGTCCATCAGGAGCTTCGCCAGGGACGAGGGAATCAACATCAGACTTGACGGCCCCGACAGGGTTGTAATCAGCGTCGACGAGACCGTGGAGGAGCGCGATCTGCTGGCCCTAATCAAGGTGTTTTCCGAGGTTGGCAGCAGCAACTCGCCGGATGCCCTCGTCGACTATGCGCCGCTCCTCGAGAAGTTCCTGAACGAGTCCCAGTCGGTCAACTCCACCGGCCACATTCCTGAGTCGCTGCGGAGAGACTCGGCCTACTTGACACACCCCGTCTTCAACACTCACCATTCCGAGACCGAGCTTCTTCGGTACATCCACCACCTCCAGTCCAAGGACCTGTCTCTGGTGCACTCCATGATCTCTCTTGGATCCTGCACCATGAAGCTCAATGCCAGCACCGAGATGGCGCTCATCACGCTCCCTGGCTTCTCCAATGTCCACCCCGCGGCTCCTGCGGAAGACATCAAGGGATACCAGGGCATCATCGATGCTCTGGAGGACCAGCTCAAGCTGATCACCGCCATGGATGGCGTGTCGCTTCAGCCCAACTCGGGTGCTCAGGGCGAGTTCGCCGGTCTGCGCGCCATCCGCAAGTACCATGAGAGCAGGGGCGACCTCAAGCGAGACCTTTGCCTCATCCCGGTCTCCGCCCACGGCACGAACCCCGCGTCCGCGGCCATGGCGGGTATGCGTGTGTTGCCAGTCAAGTGTGACCCCAAGACGGGTAACCTGGATCTTGCGGACCTGGAGGCCAAATGTGCACAACACTCGGACCAGATCGGTGCCATGATGATCACCTATCCCAGCACCTTTGGCGTGTTTGAGCCCCAGATCAAGAAGGTGTGCGAGATTGTGCACGCCCATGGTGGCCAAGTGTACATGGACGGCGCCAACATGAATGCCCAGATCGGTTTGTGCTCGCCTGGCGAGATTGGCGCCGACGTGTGCCACTTGAACCTCCACAAGACCTTCTGCATTCCCCATGGCGGCGGCGGTCCGGGCGTCGGGCCCATTTGCGTCAAGCAGCATCTGGTCGATCACCTCCCCACCAAGGCCGTGACGAATGTCGATGACCCGAACCACCCCGTCAGCAGCGCGCCGTACGGCAGCGCCAGCATTCTGCCCATTAGCTGGGCATATAACGCTATGATGGGTATGGCCCCCCGCTATTTTCTCGGCTGCTTACGAGACGCAAGCTAACTAAGACATTCTAGGCGCCGAAGGACTCAAGAAAGCGACCCAGATCACCCTTCTCAACGCCAACTATCTCCTCAGCAAGCTCAAGCCGCATTACCCTATCCTGTACACCAACACCCACGGGCGGTGCGCGCACGAGTTCATCCTCGATGTGCGCCCCTTCCACGACACAGCCGGCGTCGAGGCCATCGACATCGCCAAGCGTCTGCAGGACTACGGCTTCCATGCGCCCACAATGAGCTGGCCCGTCGCCAACACGCTCATGATTGAGCCGACCGAGTCCGAGTCCAAGGAGGAGCTGGATCGCTTCGTCGAGGCGCTGGTCAGCATCCGCCAGGAGATCCGCGAGGTGGAGGAGGGCAAGATGCCCAGGCTGGGCAATGTGCTCAAGAATGCGCCGCATCCCATGTCGGATATCATCGATGGCGATGGGGAGGCCAAGTGGGAGAGGCCGTATAGCCGTGAGAAGGCGGCGTATCCTCTGGGATGGCTGAGGGAGAAGAAGTTCTGGCCCAGCGTTGCCAGGGTTGACGACAGTGAGTTCCCCGCCGCAAAGACTGACTTAATGACATGCCTTGTACTGACACGCCGATAGCATACGGTGATCTCAACCTCTTCTGCACCTGCCCCCCTGTCGAGGACACCACGGGCGGTAACGACGCCTGAGCGACAGGGACACAACACCTCATCATGAAATTTACAGGCGCATCTTGGGATTCATTTATGTCGAAGAAGGGGAGAAAACGGCGTTCTTTCAACAACTTGAGCAGGGTTCAACAGCCCAGATACCCAGCCAGCCGGTCAGCATTCGCATATTGGATTGGATTTCTACCAGTTCAGGAGGGCAGGGAGGGGAGATTTCAACCAAGGAAAACTTTCAACCAACCGAGAAGTGAGGTATTTCAACCAACGGGGTACCGGGAGCGAGAGCGTTATTGCTTTTCAACAAATGATAGATGTAGATGGCACCTAGGCTGGTTTAGCGGGAGGGACGGCGTTCAACAGTCGGGCATGGGCGGGCATAGAACGCATCAGTAGCATGAAATGTTTTGGTTTAATGAGAACATGCCGTTCTATCATCGTGTGTAATGTCGGCGTGGTCGAGTCACTCAACGGGAGTTCAATGGTTGTTTGTGTTGGTGGGCTTGGTCATCATCACATTCTATTCCCAACGAACGCCGGCCACATGCATACCACAACCTCCAGAACATATCTTCTTCTTGCTCTTGCCTGACTATACCATCCGTAACATTCATTCAATCCATCCACACACCCATCTTTTGCCATCACCCCCATTCAACACTCAACTCACCCTAGTCAATCATGATCATCACGCCTCAAAAACCAAGACAACGCCATCATCGCCCGCGGTCACCACCCTCTCGCCCGTCTCCCCCTGCACAAACCCCAACACGCCCCCGCCCTCTCCACCGCCGCGATGACCCCTCCACTCCTTGACCAGCCCGCTCGCCGAAGGACCACCAGCCCCCGCGGCAGCAGCAGCACCAGCCGTAGCACCGCGCAGATCCCACCTCCTCACGACGCCGTCCAGGCCGCACGACGTAAGCAGCCACCCTGCCGCGCCGGGCGCAGCGGCGGCCTTGACAAACTCGACCTTCACGACCGACTCGCCCTCGTGGGCGCCCTTGAGGTGGCGGCGCAGGGCGAAGGAGCGGGCTGGGTCGAACACGGCGATGCTGCCGTCGACGGAGCCCGCCGCGAGCAGGACGGGGTTGTTGGTGTTGGCGGAGATGGCCGGGGAGAAGGCGAGGGATTCGATGCTGTCGGCTTGGACTGACAGCGCGGCGAGGATGGTGCCTGCTTGTGTTGTTGCGGTGGAGGAGGCGGCGCCGCCGCGTTGGGGGCGGGATTGTTGGGGTTGCTGAGAGGAGAGACGGGGGAGGCTGACGATGCGGATTGCGCCGTGGGCACCGCCGGCGGCGAGGAAGGTGCCTGAGGGGGAGACGGCAACCGAGTAGAGGCCGCCTTCGACGGCGAAGCGCTGGTCGGCATCGGTGAGCGAGACGGCGGTCTGGCCGTTGTCGGTGACGAGTGAGGCGGCGGCGGCGGCGCCCCAGACGTCGTAGACGTGCAGGGAGGCATCCTCGCTGACGGTCGCGAGGAGAAGACCGTCGGGCGTCCAGGCGCCGGCGGTGCAGGGACCCGTGTGCAGGAAGTAGGTCTGGACAATCTGGATCGGGTTGGACGGGTCAGAGGGGTCGAGGGTCAGGACCCATACGGAGCCGTCGGACGAGCCGAGAGCGATGGTGTTGGGGTAGTCAGCCGACGGGCAGGGCGACAGCCAGTTGACTTCTTCGGTTTCTTGGGACTCGGCAAGGAACTTGAAGCGGGCCGCATTCGGGGATGCCGAGACGGCGTATACGCGGAGGCGGCCGTCCATGCCGCCGCTGACGAGAAAGTCGCCGCGCGGGAGGGTGAAGGTCAGGGCATTGATGCTGTCGGTGTGGCCGTCGATGGCAAACAGGGGCTGGAGCTCGGTGTTTTGCGGGCTGGAAGAGGCACTGGGGTCGGAGTTGTAGCTCGGCGGGAGGACGGGACGGGAGACGGCGGCCGAGGTGTCGATCACGTAGCCCTTGCCTGGTGCGTCGTCCGAGTCGCCTTCGGAGCCGCCCGAGGCGATCAGGTTGGGGTAGAGCGGGTGCTGGGCAATGGCGAAGACCGAGTCCTTGTGGGCGTCAAAGTAGGCGATGCTGTCGTTGTGCAGGATAAGCTCATCGCCCTCGTCGTCCGAGCCCATGGCCACATCGCCGTCGGCATCCTCGTCCTCGAGAATCTCCTGGGCATCGTCCTCGGCGATCATCTCGGGCTCCGAGTCATCATCCTCCGGGTTGCGGTGGGGGTTTGACGACGACATGTTGGAAATATTATGGGGTGTTTCGGGGCTCGAGTACAGGGTGAATGGGTGAATCGTTTGTTTTAGTGACGAGCCGCAAATGTGTTCTGGCTTTGGGTACTCGGTCGGGCGAGGTTTGCTCAGTTCCTGGGCTTTGCTCGGCAGCTTTTGGGAAGTGGGATGGATGGCGGGGTCTTGATTTTATTCCCTGCAGACCAGGGGAAATTTCCTTATCCTGCTTGATAAGCAACCCCAACCCTCTGTTGCCCAGCCCGCGATAGTTGCTCCGAAAGTTCTCGACCCCTTGATTATTACTAATTCAGGGGGCAATGTAAACACCGGCTCTGGCAACCGTCGACATGGATTGACAAGTCCACATGCCACGGAACACTCCACAAAGTTACTAATTTGAGAGAACCGAATGCCAATGCCAATGAACTAAGTCAAATATAATTCGCAACTGGGCTTTTAAAGCCGCTAAACTATTAAATTTTGGTAGAGTGCCTGAAGCTTCACCCCGACGGATGAGGGCCCGTTGAGGTCATGTAACTGGCCAGCCAACCAAGACTTTAAACCCATGTATATCAAGGAGTGAAAGAAGAAGAGCAAGAAGAAGAAAAAGAAATGAATAAAATAAGGACAGAAAAGCGCCGTGAAACGGTGTGTATCAAGGAGAGAAAGAAGAAAAAAGCGCCAAATTCCCGACTCCGCCGTCACATGCCGCTGCCATCATCCGTGTCCCTTGCCATCCCAAGAGCAATGTAGTTGTAATCAAGGAGAGAAAGAAGCAAAAAGAGATGAAGAGAAAAATAAAAGGAGAGACATGCCCGCAACTCCGCTGTCAAATGCGATCATCACTGTTGGCCGCCGCCGTGTCCGAGGCGGCGCCTAAAACACTTCAACAATCCTGCCTCACAGGCACCTCCTGGCACGAGTCCGGTCCAGGGAAAGGCTGCGTGCAGAGCGTATCACACGAAATGCCCGGCGCCACAAACACTCGGTATCCCTGCCCGGGGAAGTTGAGCCTGAACTGCCGCTGGTCCGTCGGCAGCAAACCCGTGGCACGGTATCCCGCGCGGCAGGCGCAGAAGTGCTTCTCGCCCGGGGTCGTGATGCAAGACGTGGTGATGTCGCACTTATTGAAGAAGGGGTTGGGGTTGCATGTTGCGCAGTGTGCTTGGACCTTCTTCCTGCACTTGTGGTCGCACGCGCTCCAGTCCTTGCCGTTGTTCTCTTTCCCGTCGTCACACTCCTCGCCCTTGTCAACCCGACCGTTGCCGCAGTGCCGTTCGCCGCACTTCTTGCCAGAGCACTTCCACTTCTTGCAGTCGCTAGTGCATTTGCTGCCCGGCTGCCCGTTCATGTACCCTTCGTCGCACTCCTCGTTCGGGTACTCAACGATGCCGTTGCCGCAGACCGGAGGGCGTGGCTGACCGCAGGGTTCCTTGTGTTTGCAGTCCTTGGTGCAGCTGCTGCTGGGAGTGCCGTTCAGGTCGCCGTCATCGCACTCCTCGGGCCACTCGGTGATTCCGTTGCCGCAGGTGCAGCCGCCCACCCACTTGCAGTCTTGGCCGCATCGCGACTTGTCTTTCCCGTTCTTGTCGCCGTCATCGCACTCCTCGCCGGGCTGCACGATGCCGTCGCCACACTTTCCGCACGGGACATTGCTCAAGGTGCAGTTGGCCGAGCAGTTCGCCCCGGGTGTGCCGTTCAACTTCCAACCCAGGTCGCACTGCTCTCCATCATCAACCGTGCCGTCACCACAGTACCCACAGAGCTTGCAATCTGTTGCGCAGCCGCTGTTGTAGGCACCATTAGCCGGGCCGGCATCGCATTCCTCGCCGTCCTCAACCTTGCCGTTGCCGCAAACAGGGACCTTCTTGCACTCCGTGGTGCACCCCGAGTTTGGCTTGCCGTTCTGGTCGCCGAGGTCACACTCTTCACCGTCCTCGACCTTTCCATTGCCACACACGCAGACAGGAACCTTCTTGCACTCCGTGGAGCATCCCGAGTTCGGCTTGCCGTTCTGGTCACCAAGGTCGCATTCTTCACCGTCCTCGACCTTTCCGTTGCCACAAACACAGACAGGAACCTTCTTGCACTCGGTAGAGCAGCCAGAATTTGGCTTGCCGTTCAGATCGCCCAGGTCGCATTCCTCACCATCCTCGACTTTGCCATTGCCGCAGACACAGACGGGAGACTTTTTGCAGTCCGCGGAGCAACCGGAGTTTGGCTTGCCGTTCAGATCGCCCAGGTCGCATTCCTCTCCATCCTCAACCTTTCCGTTACCACAGAGACAGACGGGGACCTTCTTGCAGGTTGCAGAGCAGCCAGAGTTGGGCTTGCCATTCTGCTCACCCAGGTCGCACTCTTCTCCCTCCTCAACCTTGCCGTTTCCGCAGATGCAGACTGGAGCCTTCTTGCAATCCTTCGAACAGCCAGAGTTGGGCTTGCCGTTCAGGTCCCCAAGGTCGCATTCCTCGCCGTCCTCGACCTTCCCGTTTCCACAGACACAGATCGGGGCCTTCTTGCAATCCTTGGTACAGCCAGAGTTGGGCTTGCCGTTCTGGTCGCCCAGGTCGCACTCTTCGCCCTCTTCAATCTTGCCGTTACCACAGACACAGACAGGGACCTTCTTGCAATCCTTGGTACAGCCAGAGTTTGGCTTGCCGTTGTTATCACCAAGATCGCACTCTTCGCCATCTTCGAGCTTGCCGTTGCCGCAGATGCAAACAGAGGCCTTCTTGCAATCCTTGGTGCAACCAGAGTTGGGCTGTCCATTTTGGTCCCCAAGATCACACTCTTCGCCCTCTTCAACCTTGCCGTTGCCGCAAATGCAAACCGGGGCCTTCTTGCAATCTTTGGTGCAACCAGAGTTTGGTGTGCCGTTCTTGTCGCCTAGGTCACACTCCTCGCCCTTATCGACAGTACCATCGCCACAGAAGCCACACTTCTTGCAGTCTGTGGAGCATCCAGAGCCTGGTTTGCCGTTCTTGTCACCCAGATCGCATTCCTCGCCGGCATCGACCTTCCCATCCCCACAGATGCCGCACTTCTTGCAATCTTTAGTGCACCCAGAGCCAGGTTGACCGTTCTTGCTGCCGAGATCGCACTCCTCGCCGTTATCGACCTTCCCATCTCCACAGATGCCGCACTTCTTGCAATCGCGTGTGCAGCCGGAGCCAGGTTGGCCGTTCTTGTTGCCGAGGTCGCACTCCTCGTCCTTGTCGACGTTTCCATCGCCACAGAAGCCGCACTTCTTGCAGTCCGCGGTGCATCCAGTGCCAGGCTGGCCGTTTTTATCGCCCAGGTCGCACTCCTCGCCTCTGTCGAGTTTGTTGTCTCCACAGAAGCCACACTTCTTGCAGTCCACGGAGCAGCCGGAGTTCGGTTTGCCGTTCTTGTCGCCGAGGTCACACTCCTCTCCATTATCAAGCTTGCCATCACCACAGTAACCGCATTTCTTGCAGTCCTTGGTGCAGCCGGACCCTGGCTGGCCGTTCTTGTCGCCGAGATCGCATTCCTCTCCAGCATCAAGCTTGCCGTCGCCGCAGAAGCCACACTTCTTGCAGTCCTTGGTACAACCAGAGCCGGGCTGGCCATTCTTCTCGCCAAGATCGCACTCTTCGTCCTTGTCGAGTCTCCCGTCGCCGCAGAAGCCACACTTCTTGCAGTCCTTGGTACAGCCAGAGCCAGGGAGGCCATTCTTGTCGCCAAGATCGCACTCTTCGTCCTTGTCAAGTCTCCCGTCGCCACACAAACCGCACTTCTTGCAGTCTCTGGTGCAGCCGGAGCCGGGTCTGCCGTTGTCGTTGCCAAGGTCGCACTCCTCGGCGCCTTCGACCTTGCCGTTGCCGCAGACGGGGACGATCTTGCAGGTGGCACTGCAGCCGCTGTTAGGGGCGCCGTTCAGCCTGGGGCCGAGGTCGCATTCCTCGTTTGGGGCTTGGACGGTGCTGAGGGGCATTGTGTCAGTGAGATCTCCCGGGCCTGATGAGGTGGTGAGGTGGATGGAAAAGAAACTTACCCGTCGCCGCACACGCCTCCACAGACTCCGTCAACGCAGTTGGTGCTGGGATGGGTAGCTGCCGCTCCTCCGAGGAGGAGGGCAAAGAAAAGGGTTCTGTAGAGCATGATATGTGGTCAGAACCCAGGGGTGTTGTTGTTGAAGACAGGTTCCCAGAAGGTGGCCGGTTCTCGGGGAGAGGGAAAGAGAGGTTGATGAGAGGATGAAGAGGGCAAGCGAGAATGAGTCTTCTCAAGTCTCTGGACACAAACCTTTATAGACGGAACTGAGTTGAGTTGCTGCTGAGCCAGAGAAACTGGCAACTCGCGGAGATACCAAGAATAGATTGAGAGATGGACACTGCCATCCTCCTTCTGACGGCTGAAGTGCCCTGTTCCTGACGGTCCGTGACCGTATTGGTTTGCTTCCTTGTCTCTGACATTGTGTTGATCGGTGTAGAGGTACGAGTCGAGGCTCCGTCTCGATGGCCAATCCGATCGCTCACAAGATCAGCCGTCTCAGCGGACGATGGGCGCAGTGCAGTCACATGCGATCAAGGCAGTGAGTGGAAGCCAAGACACTGGTGGCTTTGGCGGAGCAGGTCTCGTTGCACCCTCCTGACCATCCAGCCCGTATTCGTCGAAGTGGACAAAGAAATGTAGGGAGATGTCTTCAGAGCCAGTATCATAGTGTTGAAGCGGTGTCCGTCATGGCTGGTTGCTCTCACTGTCTATCAGCCGATTCCCTTCGTATCAGGGGATTTATCCACAGACTCGTGTCGACGGCGGTGTTGACGGCCCAGCTCATGTGATGTCACTGGCAACCCCAGACGTCCGTATTTGCAGCATCAGAAACCTCTGAAAGTACTGAAATCGAAAGAGTTGCTGGGGCACTTACTGTATCACTGACCCAATCCGTTCATCTCAAGTTTTAGACTTTCGCTCAATCCTGCTCACAACAGCTCACAACAGCGCACAACAGGAGAGCGAGCTAGCGCTTTCAACGCAGATGGGCTCAACCCACCAAGGGGCGGACATGATGTCCAGGGATCATCCATTCCAAAGAACGAGAGCCCAGGCACAAGCGCATTACGTAAAGAGCATCTGACCTCTCATCCGAGTTGTTGTCGACGGGCCGGGGGCTGTGCATTCCTTTGTTAACCTTCAGCCGTCTGGTTGTGAAGGCACGGCGAAGTCTGATTGGTCTGCTGTCTCTGTTCGGAGTCCGTATCAGCCGTTGGGCAGCACCCACGGCAACGCTAGGGAGAATAACACGACGGACGATGTTGAGGGTTGCTGGCGGTGGCTTGGAGGGAGGGCTTTTGAATGCACTGGCTAAAGAGTCTATTCTTGGAGTCAGACGTGGACTGCCAAGGGAACTGGCAACCTGTCAGGGACGGCCAACACCACCACCACCACGAGCACCACGAGCGGTTTACCTCACTCAGCCCCGGTGCTGGGACGGGATGTATGCAAGAGTCTGACGGCGGAAAGTCGAGAATATGTCGCGCGAAAGCCGATGTGCCTGATGCTGATGTGCCATGATTAGAGCTTGGATTCTCGTAACTAATTAATAGTCGCAAGTAATTGAAGATGATGCGGGTCGACAATATGGGCGCGAACGATAGCGTGTGCAAACGGCAAAAAGTGATGGGCAATTCAAAAGCAAATAATTATGTACTCGGGTCTCTCGGCTGGGACTCGGGGGACGTAGTAGTGTGTGACTTTTGGGTTGTGTTGAACAATGACCTAATGCCACCCTCCGTGAACTTGGAAGGTGATGGACGAAGACGGGAGAAAGATTTTTCGATTTCAGGTTCAGGGAGTTAGGCTCCAGGTTGGTTTGACAATCAAACTGGAGTCGAGTCCATTCCCGCAGCAGTTCAGGTCAACTGAAGGGTGCCTGAGGGTGTCGAGGGTGCCGTGCCTGCCGATTCGGGAAGACTCAGAATCATTCCACCCAGCGCCGCGTCCAAGGCTGGCAGGTCCAACCCTTGAGTCCATTTGGAAGTCACCTCGCTTGAGAGCTTCCATTCCATGCAAGTTAAGGGACAGTGAGCATTGCCCGAGTCAAAAAATCAAAGCCAACCCCCGCCAATCTCACAATTACCCAGCCCATGACTGCCCGGTTTTCTCAGTTCCGGTCCACTTCCACAGCGAGAAATAGGATGCACCAAACATAACATGCTTTTCACATGCAGCAGGGAAGCCGCTGATTAGGCAGGTGAAGACGCGGCTTGTCGGTGCCGGGTCGTCCCCGTGAACCGGCTTTCCATCGTTGGGTTCAAGTCTTCAAGTCCGACCATTGCCGAGTGAGTGTCCGTGTTGGTGATGCATGTATTTTCCCATTGCGCCCATCTCATTAGGATTCTTCTCACTGACAAGCTGCAATCAATTTCTTTCCTTGCCGGAACTGGTTCAATGATTGTGAGAGGTAGGTAGAAAAAGCTTTACGGGCAATCATATGTCGGGTGCTGTCACCCGCATACCATCCACGGAGAGTTCATGCTTCCCGTCTGCAGTCTACACATCAGTGATAATCGTTTTTTCATTGCTGCACCAACATCCGCATTACGCCAGGAAACTCCTAATTCCCACGAACCCGAGTCAAGTTGGTTTGTTTAAACACAATCAACCATGCAGCATGATGGAACACAATCAGCCATGGACCTTGTCAGAGGGAAAATGCCTTATAATGCGAATTTTGGAGCTCTCCGCCTGTCCCCAAACTTTTCCCAAAGCATCAACTTTGTCTACTGGGCATCTTCAAACGAGATCATCACTCTCACCACTGTCCATCTGTTATCTTTTGTACATTTGTACACAAAAAACAAGCCACCATGAAGTTCTTCGCCCTTTTCGCCCCGGTCATCGTCATCATGGCCACCCTCGGCCGCTCTGCCCCCGTCTTTGACGGCAGAGAGCCCGAGGGAAAGACGATCGAGCCACGCGCTCGAGGCTCCTTCCTGCCGGTTGGGGAGACCCCTGGCGAGCAGATCTTTGCTCGCCCCGAGCCCTTGTCGCCCTGGGCCGTGACGTCGTCGACGTCAGGGTCGACATGGACCGCCGCCGCCGCCACCACCACTTCCGCTCCCGTGACGACCACCGTCTGGAGCACGACCACCTGGACAGCCACGGCAGCCCCTGCTCCGACGGCCGCGGACGCCAACTCGCCGGATGTTTACGATGACAACTCTGTCATTGTGAAGCGCGGCCACGAGCACCAAGTCGAGAAGCCGGCCAACGACAAGACCTTGCGCAGGGGCAGGATCGAGGTCACCAAGGTGGACGTGGAGGCGGCGCCAGCAACGAGTGAGCAGGGTATTGCGTTTGTCAGACCGCGACTTGTGCACCCCAGGCGGCTCATTAGCTGTCGAGAGCGTGGTAAGGGGGAGGGTCGCTTTTTGGCTGTGGATAGGGTTATGTTTTGGAGGCTCTGGTTTGCTCGCTGTATCGATTTGAACTTGCGGTGAATTGTCGAAATGGCGGGAAGTGGTTGTTTTCAGTGGGACCTAGGTCACAGTTAAGGGATCGAGGGATTGTGGCCACAGTCATGGCATCACAACATGAGGTCTCATATATTATAGTGTATTATTAACAACTCCTCTTGATGAGTGCTATTAATAATCAATCAAATGACAACCATATGCTCATGGTCCTTTGTCTTCCTCAACCCTCAAGCTTTGAATCTAGAAAGAGGTCTTCTCACACCGTCGAACATCATCCTAAGTTCCTTGTATTAATTACTACTCAGTCACCCCCAGCCCCAACCTTGTTCCATGAACAACTTTCCCCGTCTGGTCCGACAAGACAGTCCACTGACACCCACCACCCCCTTCCCAGGGCCCCAGCTTGAAATAACCTGCACTGAGAACGACGTCACGAAGTTCGCGGAGCAGCGGGTACTCCCGTCCAAGAAGAACTACTGCGAGCAGTCTGGTCTCCAATGTTACGACGGTCTCCTCATGTCTGGGCATCTCACTCCAGCTCGCTCCAGCTCAATCCATTTCGACCCGTTCCGACCCATTTCGATCCAGCTCAATCCAGCTCACTCCCACCTACCCTGGTCTGTCGCCCCATTTGAGTGTCTCACAGCCAAAACCCGATCTACTCTAGTGGTACCAGGACGTGCAGTTTTTGCCATTCAACGCCAAGGGAGGACGTATGTGTGCCGTATGGGCAAAGAAGGGGACGAGGAGCCAGGATGAGGGTCAGTTGAGCGAGGAGGGAGAGATGCCCGCGAAGCGGGAAGAGGCTCGCTCTGCTGCCGTGAGGCCCCAGAAGTCGAATTATCTAGGAGAAGGAGGCGGCGCACATGGGGTGGTCAGGGCGACGAGGGGAACGGGGCCGCGCCAGTGCTTTGGGCGGAGGGGGGTTTCGCCGCGCGGAAGCCTCTCGCTCGCGAGAAGGAGAAGCGGGCTTTGGCTTTTTGTGGGCGCCAGCCGAGGATGGTTTGTTGTGCTTGCCCGTCTTGACGATGATGTTGCTGGTGTTGTGGTGGGCGGGGTTTTTGGGGCCGGGGATCGTCGCCATCGTTTTGTCGCAAACTTGGATTCTCTGAAAACACCAAGTTGAGTCGCGATGTCGCCGATGAGAAGAGAAAGGAAACAAGGGAGATCCAGGCAGCGAAGAGGGAAAAAGATCAAGATCAAGCCCCCTATCGAGCAGACTCAGTACAACCCCTGACCCGCGGTCATCTCTTTGCCCCTATCATCACGCCGGCCGTTGTCAAGCGCCGAGGAGGACGGTGATAGAGCGGGCAGAGAGACAAGAGAGACTGAGGAGGGAGAGGGAAAAGAAAAAGATGTAGACGAAGCAACGTCTCGTTCTAATCATGTATGCTTGTGACAGACTCAGAGCGTCGTTAACTCTGATCGCCAGTTGTGAGTGATTGTGTCTTAGGCGGAGTGAAATATTGACTTGATAGGAAGCATAGGTATGAAAAAACAGTGTTTCGCTTGGCTACTTGACAGAAAAGAATCGTGATATATACAAGCAACATTACTCGACGGCGTCTATATACTCCACTCAGCATCCATCTACAGCTTGGCATCCCGCTTCTTCTTCTCGTACAGCTTCATCTCGACACCCTGCGTCTCCTTGCCGCCGTCCTTGAGCACGCGGCGCAGGATCTTGCCGCTCGGGCTCTTGGGGATCTGCTCGACAAAGACGATGCCGCCCATCAGCCACTTGTACTTGGTCGTGCGCTTCTCCACCAGCGTCTTGAGTTGCGCGGCCAGCTTGTCGAGGTCGGCACGCGACGTGTTCTTCAGGCCGGCGCGCGGCACGACAAAGGCGCGCGGCCACTCGGTCGCCTCGCTCTTGTCGTAGATGCCGATGACGCCCGCATCGGCGACTGCCTCGCTGCTGCACAGCACGGCCTCGAGCTCGGCGGGCGCGACCTGGTACGCGCGCACCTTGATCAGCTCCTTGAGCCGGTCCGTGATGCGCAGCCGGCCGTTGGGGCACAGCGCGCCCACGTCGCCCGTGCGGAACCAGCCGTCGGCCGTGAGCGCCTCCTCCGTCGCCGACATGTCGGGCTTGTTGCCCGAGAATACGCCGACGGGGAGGTAGGCCGTCAGCAGGCTCTCAACACGCACCAGAACCTCGCCCTCGACGTCGATGGCTGCGGCGGGTGTCACCTCCCCCTTCTTCGTCGCATACCCCTCCCCGCTGGCAATCATCAGCTCGACGCCGTAGTGCGGCTTGCCCGTGTCGCCCGCCTGCTCCTGCATCTCCTTCTCCCCGCACCCCCTCTGCAGCGAGGTGCAGCACGTCTCGCTGAGACCATAGCCCAGCCTGATGCGGAAGCCGCACCGCTTGTACACCTCCTCGACGACCTCATGGCCGAGCGGGGCACCGCCCGTGACGGCGGCGACGACCGACTTGAACGCCCCGCTGCGGGCGTAGGGCTCGACGATGGCGGCCTTGGCCAGCATGACGGCGACGGGCGGGGCCATGTGCAGGTACGTGACTTTGCGGTCCCGGATACTCCTGAGCACGACGTCGAGGTTGAAGCTCTGCATGACGTAGACGGTGCTGCCGGTGGCGACGCCCAGCAGGAAGATGTTGCACAGGCCGAAGACGTGGTAGAAGGGCGCGTAGCCGAGGAAGACCTGGCGCTGCGGCTTGGCGGCGTAGAAGTCGGCATCGTGCCAGACAGAGGCGATCGAGAAGTTGAGCGCGTGATGGGAGAGCAGCACGCCCTTGGACCGGCCCGACGTGCCCGACGACCAGAGGATGACGGCGGTGCGGGTCTCGGCGGAGGACGGGGGGCAGACGGCGGCGGTGTTGAGCTTGATGGGAGGGTTGGAGGGGGCGAGGAGGGAGCGCCAGTCGGAGGCGGCGGCCGGGGTGGGTTGCGGCTCGGGGTAGGTGTCGGCGGCGACATCGACGGTGAAGAGGGGCACGGAGGAGAAGTAGGCGGCGTCGTCCTGCTTGGCGAGGGCCTCCTTCATGGCGGGTAGGCAGGCGGTGGCGGTGATGATGGCGCGCGGGCGCGAGTTCTGGAGGATCCAGGCGACCTCGGCGCTGGTCAGGGCGGGCGAGACGAGGGTGGCCGTCATGCCGGACGCGAGGGTGCCAAACATGACCGGGGCGAAGGGCAGGCAGTTGGGCAACTGGATCAACACGACGGGGGCGATCTCCGGGCCGGCCGGACATGTCGGCGTCGGAGGCAGCTTGATGATGTCGGCGGGGTTGAGCCCCAGACGCAGCAGGCCGGCACCGAAGGCGAGCGCATCTTGTGAGATTTGGCTGAAAGTGAGGGCGCGGTCTGGTGGGGTGAAGTCGGCCAGTCAGTCATAATTTCTGAGGGGGAAAAGGAAAAGAAAAAAGTAAAAAAAAAAAAGAAAGAAAGAAAACAGTCGTCAATGTTGATGTTGACCTACTCGTATTGTTGTCCACAAAAATGGGTCGCTCGGCCTCGATCCGCTTGAGGGTCTGTTCTTGTGGAATAAAGTCGCTGGCGGTCTGGAAGGGTTGGCTGAAGGTGTAGGCAAAGGCGTTCTTGCGGGGCATGGAGCCTGGCCGCGTCCCCGAGTGAGCCACTGTCAAACTGCTGGAAGCCATGGCGGAGGGGATTGGATTGGATGTCTCGGGTGCAGTAACACGACAGGAACAGAATGGAAATAAATCAATCAATAATTCGCGATCGAGATCTTCAAGACAAAGACAACGTGCAACATCAACCAACCACCCTTTTCTATACAGTCCAGCTCTGTTTCCCGCCGGGGTGCCTCGTTGGATTTATCGCAGGGCACCCTGACGTCCATGGATGCTGCTGGGGGTCGCATTCGGGTGTATCTCACTGCTTCAACCGGCTCGGTTGCCATTGCCCGAACGACCGGCTTGCTGGCTCGGGAATTGGGTTTTGCTGCCAAAAGGGGTGCTGGTACGCCGCGCACGGGTGCTAGCTGCCCTGCAGGCGGACCCCAAGCCCCGCCTCGCCTCAGCAAGCTGCTGAGCAGGGGCGGCAGTTGGACCCGCGGCTATGAGAGGCCCGTCAGGAATTGCTGAGGCAAAGCGGCCTAGCGCGGGCAAAAGTGGAGCTGTGTCAAACCCGCGGATGAGTGCACACCGTGGCAGCGGGGGTTGTCAAAGACGGGAGTTGCATCTTGGGACACGTTTCTGCCAGCGACAAACTACAATCGATAACCTCGGATCTCAACCACATCGCGCGTATGATTAACCTGAAACTGAAACAATTTCCCACGCACGCCACACACTTCACGTACTGCACGCACTACACGCACTCAACGCACTCAGACACGCATGAGAGTTTGGCTGCGGATGGGTCTCGGAAACCACGATTGGTGAGATTTTGGAATCTCGGGGCTTCAATGTTCAAACTGTGATGGTTGAGAAGGGTTCCACTTTGACTTGTCGAAGCCAGAGAGGCCTGTTGTGCGACTTGACACATGATCGACGCTTTGCTGTTAGACACTCAACTTTAAATGAATTGGACTTTGTAAGTATGTATTGTCTTGTGCTACTTGACGTTTTCTCCCTCGCGTCCCGGCCGAGTCGCTTGACTGGGTTTCAGACAACCTTGGTGTCAGTCATTAGACTCGTCACTCACCACTGAGTCCCGGGCCTGGTTGAATTCTCAAAAACCACAAAGTGAAGATGACGAAGAATGAAACCGATGATTCATGATTAGATGCCCATCTCCTAGCCCGTTTAGACTTGACTGAAATCAAAGAGCCACCCCATGTTGCCTGTTCCCCTTCGCATGATAATAAATGATAACCTTGAAATCAACATCAAACACAAGCTTTCTGCTGCCTGTTGCCCTGGCACTTGGTAACCACTCATAAATAGCCCTCACGGCGACCTCACCCCGTCCCGCCACTGCGCAACCCGCTCGCTCGTCGTCTGCGGCAGCCCCAGCACCGCCGCGTCGGCGTCTGCGAGCCTGATGTATTCATCTGCACTCGGATTGGAATTAGCAAATCACCATCCTCGACGAATCAAGGAAAAAAGACAGCAAGAACCAAACAAGGGAGATGAAGAAGACTGAGACCTAGAAACTCACCACCCCCCGGGACCAGATCTAACCTCCCCCCTAACCGCTCAGCAACCACCAACCCAACCCCCAACACACCCCTAACCCGCTCACTAACCGCCGCAACAACCCTCCTCTCAACCCTCCATCCCTCCCTAACATCCCCCCTGAGCCCAGGACACACCGCAACCACACACGCCTCCAACTCCCGCCTGACCTCCCCAACCTGCCCAAGCATCACCTCCAAATGCCTCCACTCCCCCTCTCGCATCCCATTCTCATACCCCCCACCACCACTACTCCCCCCCAAACCCGAAGATGACCCCGACCCCGTCCCCGAACGAGCAGCATAAGCCCTCGAAGAACAATCCGCAGCCATCACCAGCAAACTACTCCCCAACAACCCGATAAGCTGCATGACATGCACGGCCTTGGCGCACACGGCAGACGTCTGCAGCGCCGGCTCGTCGCGCACGAGCGTGAGCGCCGCTGTCAGCCGGTCGGACTCGGCCATCAGCCCTGAGAGGGGCGCCGCTGTGGCGGGGAGCTCGGCGCGGGCCGCGCGGAGGGCGGTTAGTGCGTGTAGCGCGCGGTCGAGGGGGGTTGGTGGTTGGGGGGTTGTGGGTGGGGCGGGGGGTGGTGGTTGCGTCTGGGGTGGGTGGAGGATGGGTTGGTTAGTTGGGTTTGTTTGGGTAGTGGTGGTTTGTCTGTCTGTGCGTTTGGTTGTGTGTATGTGATGTAGGGGGTGGGTGTTGGGGCTTGATGATAAGGGGGGTAAAGGGGTAAGGATATGACTGACCATTCTGTCTGAGTAAGCTAATATGTTGTAGACTTGATATTCTGCCTGATCCGGTAAAGCAGCACCCCAGCCCGTGCGCGTGGTGGGATAGGACGCTGGCGGCTAGTAACCAACGTTTGGCGGTGAGAATGTCGGGTCGAAGGGACGTCGGAGGAGCAGGAGAAAAAGGAAATGGCCCCCCCGGAAGCAAACATAAAGAACTTGAAGCCTTCTGACGAGCGGACACACGACAAAACTGTATCACGGCGGCCGCAGACGCAGGGATGTCCCGTCTTGTGGTGTCTCGGTCACGCCGTGCGCAGCGAGTAATCTTGGACAGCAGGTCTGCTCTGATACGGACCTGTCTCGACATGTACAACGTGGTGAGCGCTCCTTTTGTGTTGGCAGGTCACATCATCCCCGCCTTCTCCGCGGGTTAAGTACCCATCCGTTTGGACGGCCTTGCTGGGCGGCGCCAGGTCCGGTCGGTCGGCGGGTTCTGTCTCTTTCCCAACTTGGCCGACAGAATGGCAGATGTACTGATTACACACACGCAGGACGCCGCCAAACTGGCGCCAATGGAGGGCTGTGTTGCGATGGCCACGCAACCGAGCAACATGTCGTCTGGCCATCATTCGACGACATCATTATGCCTGCCCTCCTGTGACCATGCTCAACGCAAGCTCTCTCGCTGGACGCTCACAAAACGTGACGGCTTGTTCGTGCAGGGGACCGTCGCCACAATCGATGAGATTGCCCATGTCTGGGTTGGGAGACGTGCCGTGCTGTTAGCTGCAGAGGGGCTACCCTGGGGCGAATCTGACGTGGCGGGCTCTCGTCGAGCGCCGCGGCAATCGCGGGTACCTCCCGAATTCCGGATGGGGAAAGGTCGCGAGTCATTCTGCACCTCATCACTGATCCAGGCAAGTTGATGACAGATGCAGTTAGCTGTTGAGCTCTCTCCGGGGCGTTCTTAGCGGCCCTGGCGACCCCTGCCTCTTCCCGGTGGCGTCCGTTTCGTGTACGCATCGCAAGGCTCACGCCATCAGTTGGTGGTTGACCAAGACACCTCAGTGCGTTTTCAAGCCAAGTGCAACGCAACCTGCTGCTTCTTTCCCCTCATCTCGATGCAAACATAACCATGCGTGGCGCGGGCGCGGACGGCGAAGCTGCGAGACCGGACGCATACGAAGCCGATATCGATATCCCTCCTGGGTGGCGAGAATCGACTCTGCGATGAGCCACGTGGAGCGCATCGATGGTCGGGAGCCATGCTGATCAACCCGACACCGCCAGCCTGTGGCCTCCGGCTGTGAATCTGGGTGTCAGTATCCTCTAGAACGCCACCTTGGCAAACACCGCGGCGAGAAGAAACAAAGGTGGACGTGTGTCATGAATATCATTGACTCGTTAAAGGGGTATCGTGTAAGCCCAAAGGTATCCTGCCATCCTTGTTGTCCAAAAGACCACGCCTGACCTCGCTGCAACCACGCTCAAACCGTTTCGATATATCGCTTCATCTCCCTGCAGACGGTTAGCATGTCGCAGAACGTTTGCACACGGAATGGGAAAGACAAACCAGTCCGTGACAGCCTCGTCCCAAAGCCGGATCTCGTGATCCCTCGTCCCGCCGTAGTGGTCAACGAAATCGTCGCCAAACACTTCTCTCGCGATGCTGCCGACGCGCGTGAATCTGTCGTTGGCCTCCCGCAGGCTCTTGGCCAGCCGGACCCCCTTATCGGTGCTGCCTCCCACGTCCTCGCCCTTGCCCAGCGGGGGGCAGGGGAACGCCAGCTTCTTGTCGATGCCGCGCTTGCCCAGGGCTAGGATGGCGGCCAGCACGTAGTAGGGGTTAGCATCCGCTCCCGCAACCCGGATCTCAAAGCGCGTGGCGCCCGGCTTCGAGGTGGGAGGCGCAATCAGGCGGATCGAGGCCGCGCGGTGCTCGAGGCCCCACGAGACGGTGACGGGGGCCCAGAAATTCTCGACAAGGCGTTTGTAGCTGTTGATGGTGGGAGCAACCATGGGCATGACGTCCGGGAGGCCTTCGAGGATGCCGGCTAGGAAGTGGCGGCCAATATCGGACAGGTAAGCGACGTCGGGGTAAGGCGGGTCCGGATCGGCCTCCCCGCGATACAGCAGGTTCTTGCCGCTGGCGTCCACCAGCGACACGTGCATGTGCCCGCTGTTCCCCGGGAGGCCCTGCTTCGGCTTTGCCATGAAACAGGGGGTGATGCCGTGTCGGGTTGCCACCGACTTGACGACGTACTTGAACAGGCTGGCGCGGTCTGCCATCTGCTTGATCTCGCCAAACTCGAGGGCAGCCTCGTACACGCCCGGGCCGCTCTCGGTGTGCCACCCCTCGATATCGCACTTGAAGGCCTGGCATGTGTTGAAGATGTCGTAGAAGTAGTCTTGGTTGTGGACGGTTCGCGTCAGGCTGTAGCCGAACATGCCCTCGGTCAGGGACGGGAGCGAGTGCGGAGGCTTCTCCTTGAGGTATGCGGCGGTGGACTGAGCGCCGTCAGAGGGCGGCGTCTTGAACTGGTAGAACTCGTACTCGGCTGTTGTGACATCTATCAGTTCTGTGGTCTTGTTGTCACAGGATGGACTACCCTATCACTCACCTCCTGCCATGGCACCTTGGCCGTTGCTCGCAAACTTGTCCAGCTGCGCGTTCAGGAGCCCTCTGGGACAGGCAGGAATGGGGTTCTTGGTGTCTGGGTCAAAGAAGCTGACGAGGAAGAACGGGATGTTGTTCTCCCAAGGGATGCGGCGGAAGGTGCTGAGGTCTGGCACGGCGAGGATGTCTCGGTAGCCGTTCTCCTTGTTGCTGACTTTCAGTTCCTTGTAGTAGGTCATGTCGTGCATGTCCCAGCCAAAAATGACGGAACAGAAGCCGAAGCCATCCTCGGCGATGGAGAGGAACTTTTTCTTGGAGACCAGCTTGCCGCGGAGCATGCCGTCGACGTCAATGCCCGCGAGCTTGACCGAGTTGTCGTCGGCAAGCAAGCGCGGGAGGTCTTTTATTGTGATGGCCATGACCAATGCTCGGATTCGAGGATTCGAGGTTGCGTTCTGGGGCGCTCTGGATATGTCGAGTGGTAACCCGCGATATCAATTATCAAGCGCGAAGATAAGCGCAGGACGGGATCGAGAGGGGGAGGTGCAGGGAATCGCGAACCAGGGCAGCGGCGGGGTTCGTCAGGTGCGGAGTCGTGGAGTCGTGGAGTCGTGGACCAGGTTCTGATGGAATGCGCGGTGATGGTGGCTAGCGGTTGATTTGAGAAGATTTAAGTGGAAAACCAGAGAAATAATAGCCGTGAGAGCTGTGAAGTCGCAACTTGGAGGAAACAGAGGACTCGGCGTGTTGGTGAATGTCGTCAGACGCAGACCTGCTGCCAGGGCAGGGCCGCCGAGGCCAAGGCCCCAGGCAGGTGTCCTGCGATAAGCATGGAGGGGCATGGCAGCTGAGCATTGCGCCGACCAATCAGGGCCGCGTTTCCCTGACGCGGTGCCCCAAAACAGGGCGTCACACAGCGAAGCCGCCAAGACCGGGACCTGCCAGGTTCCTTGGCATCAGAGGGATGGAATGGAAGGGACGAAATTCCAAATCCAGACATCATCAAGAAGGTCGAAGCCTCGAACCAGCAAGCCAGCGAACTGCGGGAGTAAAATTACTACTGCGCAAGCCGACAGCAGAAACGTTGTGATCCAGGCCTTCTATTTTTCCGTCAGCCTGTAATGTTACTTTATCTTCACTTTTCTCTGTCACGACGGCTGCATCTCTCACCATCAGATGTCTCGGGCTGTCGTGGGCCGTCGCACCATGCCTTGAACGGGCATCCTCTCTGCCAAAAGTCGAAGAGAAAACGGCAAGAAAATTCTTGCAGAAGCGATATGTCCCGTCTTTTGCGGTCTTGCCCAAGCACAACCACCTGGAGCCGCGTGCAGCTCTGGTCGACCTTGTCTCCTGATTCGTCAAAGGTTAGACCACGATCGGATGAGAACTGAAACCCCGTTCGATCTTCAACGGCACGTTCCGAGTCTTCCTCATCGATCATCCTCCAGAAGCCAGGCTCAGCCAGGGCCGGCGGCACCTCGCCGGGTTCGGGGATGGGGAAGCTTGGGCGACCACCGAGGCCGAGGGATCCTGTGTGCCCCCAATTCATTGGCCAATGGCTTCTGCCCCCACAACCGTTTGTCCGGGGAACGGGCAGCTCCATGCGGGGCGGGGACGGCTTTCCTCGGCTGAGCTGGGGCAGCGTGACGTCGGAAGCCTGCGGGCAGCGAATCAGAGGACGGCGCTGTGTAGTTGCACATGTCGCCGTGCAGCCTGCCAAAGAACAAATAAATCTCACAAGACGCAGGAATACGGGCGGAATTGTTCCTGAGATCTTGTCTCTGCAGCCTTGTCCAGATCAGCTACACCACTCCGGTCTCCGGCATCTCCGTCTCCATCCCCGGCCAAACGCGTCGTCGAGAGCTGTTGATAGCTTCAGGAGCCTCAGGAGTCCAAAGACAGGGATCCTCGCTCGGCACCCCGCACAAGGCCGTTCTCCGCCTCGATTCTCCATTCTCCATTGTCCCGTCCATTCCCAACGAAGAGGTGCGGTTTAGTGTGCTCCTCCACTTTCCCTCGGCCGAGGAACCTGAATACATAAATTAACAAACCCCTATCTGCAGAGGCCCAGTCCAGCTTCGTTTTCTTGTCAATTCCTAAACAGCAGTCGGACGAGACGCGACATTCACATCACCACCATGGCCCTGAATCTGAGAACCGGACGGCACGCTCTGAGCGGCGCCCTGCGTGTGAGTTGAGACAACCACACCTGCACCTGATTTGCACAGTTCTCCTTGGCCCCTGGGCCTTGAAGTGCCGTTGGAGGTCTTGGAGATCAACGTGGTCCGAAACAGAGAGCTGGAAACTTGTACTGACCCCCCATCGGCGTCAACAGCCCCTCGTCGCCGCTCCCGTCAGCCATGCCGGCCGCCGGACATACGCCACGGCCGAGCCTGACCTCAAGACCACGCTCAAGGAGGTCATTCCCGCCAAGCGTGAGCTGCTCAAGAAGGTCAAGGCCCACGGCTCCAAGGTCATCGGCGAGGTCAAGGTCGAGAACACCATCGGCGGCATGCGCGGGCTCAAGGCCATGGTCTGGGAGGGCTCCGTGCTCGACGCCAACGAGGGCATCCGCTTCCACGGCCGCACCATCAAGGACTGCCAGAAGGAGCTGCCCAAGGGCAAGACGGGCACCGAGATGCTGCCCGAGTCCATGTTCTGGCTGCTGCTGACGGGCAA
Organism: Chaetomiaceae sp. PYS4301M; assembly: GCA_023628425.1. NCBI lineage: Eukaryota > Fungi > Ascomycota > Sordariomycetes > Sordariales > Chaetomiaceae > Chaetomiaceae sp. PYS4301M. The sequence goes on from JAMAKR010000042.1 coordinate 252,934, forward strand.
AGTCCCCTCGGTCAACCAGGTCCGCCAGTTCTCGCGCGAGCTCGCCGAGCAGGGCCAGCTGCCCGACTTCGTCAACAAGATGCTCGACAGCTTCCCCAAGGACCTGCACCCCATGACCCAGTTCGCCATCGCCGTGTCGGCCCTCAACTACACCTCCAAGTTCGCCAAGGCCTACGAGCAGGGCCTCAACAAGGCCGACTACTGGGAGCCCACCTTTGACGACTGCATCTCGCTGCTCGCCAAGCTGCCCACCATTGCCGCCAAGATCTACCAGAACGCCTACCGCGGCGGCGGTGCCCTGCCCGCGGAGATCGATCTCGAGCAGGATTGGTCCTACAACTTCGCCGCCATGCTCGGCAAGCCCGGCAAGGAGAACGAGAACTTCCAGGACCTGCTGCGCCTGTACCTCGCCCTGCACGGCGACCACGAGGGCGGCAACGTCTCGGCGCACGCCACCCACCTCGTCGGTAGCGCCCTGAGCGACCCCTTCCTCAGCTACAGCGCCGGTCTGCAGGGCCTGGCTGGGCCGCTGCACGGGTAAGCCTCTCCCTCTCCCTCTCACTCTCATTTTTCTCAAGAAAGGGGCACACTAACTCGTCTTGCCACTCTTTTAGCCTCGCCGCCCAAGAAGTCCTCCGCTGGATCATCCAGATGAAGGAGGCCATCCCCTCGAGCTACACCGAGACCGACGTGCGCAACTACCTCTGGTCGACGCTCAACTCGGGCCGCGTCGTGCCAGGCTACGGCCACGCCGTCCTGCGCAAGCCCGACCCGCGCTTCGAGGCCCTCATGGACTACGCCGCCGCCCGCCCCGAGATCGCCAACGACCCGGTCTTCCAGCTGGTCAAGAAGAACAGCGAGATTGCCCCCGAGGTGCTCATGAAGCACGGCAAGACCAAGAACCCCTACCCCAACGTCGACTCGAGCTCGGGCGTGCTGTTCCACCACTACGGCTTCCACGAGACCCTCTACTACACCGCCACCTTCGGCGTGTCCCGCGGCCTGGGCCCGCTCGCCCAGCTGATCTGGGACCGCGCCCTGGGCCTGCCCATCGAGCGGCCCAAGAGCATCAACCTCGAGGGTCTGCTCAAGCAGGTTGAGGGCCAGTAAGGGGAGAGCGTTGTGATTTGTAATGATGTGATGTTAGCGTGTTGTACAAGACGGTTTACAAATAAAAATAAAATAAAATAAAATACAAAGGAGAAATCAAAGGAGAAATGGAAAATTAACAAGTGTTCAAGCGTGCTGTTACCGCGTTTTCCTTTTTGCCGCAACAATGTCGATGTCTCTCTCCCGTCGCGCGGGAAAATGATAGGGGGGTGAAAAGAAGAAAAGACATAAAGTGGCAGAGGGATATTAACCCCCCACCACCCTCCACATTCTCCGCATTAATCCCTTCCCGCTTCCTTCTTGCGGGGGACAAAACAATATGGCAACTCAAAACACGAATGCTATTACGCCGCGCGGTACCAAACACCTGGAGGCGGTTTGACAGTTTACTTCCGTTAGGTAGGCACGGGAAGAGACACGAATGCTTGAAATGCCATAGTATTTTTTCCGGCTGCCGTATGTCCGCCCCTCCCCCCCATCTCCAAATTATTCACTTGGCGGATCTGAGTTGGTTTGGGTTTTTTGGTCTAGTTCCGTGTTTTCTAGGGAGAAGTTCCTGGGGCGGATAAGAGTCATTCATGGATGAGTACCAAGGTAATGAGTTGGGTTGTACTCGGGTTCCTTTCCCTCTGGCGCCGAATACATCATGGAAAACCACAGTTTGGGCAGGTTGCGTTCGTGCCATTCTGGGCTTCAAGACAACGAGGTCGTGAGATGTGAGAGTGCTCCTGCTCATGGTAGCACAGGATGTCCGGTCCTGCATGTGAGCACCTTATCCAAGGGCCGTTCCCGCCTTCAGGCAACCCGGTTCGTTGCTGTGCTGTGTCACATGTTCATCTCTATCTTCCATATACCATGGGTCTGTTTTGTTGCTATTCTTAGTTCTCCTTGCCTGCGTTTGTGGGTTTATTGGCGGGCGAAAGAAGTAACTGTCACTGACAGCACGACGCTGAATCCATTGGATGGGTAAGGTGCTGTAGTATGTAGGGAATAGACACATACGAGAGAAGGGAGAGGGCAGCCGATATCCCCTTGTAACCTCCACCCCCAGTGTGGAATCTGTCCAGTAGGAAGACAAGAAAAAGGCATCTTTGTGACCCCACGAGCGGTCCTTGAGCACGACAACACACAATGAAGCTGTCTATATGATGCGGACTTACCTATACACGGATGGCTCCGTGGATGGATATATGTATGTAGCAGCCGGAGCGGCACCGTGCAGGTGGCTGATACAGATGGTGACGGCAGATGCAGGGCAATGTCCCCTTCCAAGACTCCAAGGCGGGGAGGGAATGGGGGGCTGAACCCGAGTTCCTGGCTGGGATAGGCCGCAGAACGCGGGGTTGATTCTCCTTCCCGGGGAAGGGCAAGCGGGTTCATGTTACACAGCACACAGCCGGCAAGTGTTTGGTTGTAGTAGAGGTGGTGAAGGACCTTCCTTGACAGTTCCTGGTCCGGGGGTGGAGGAGGGGCGGCTCTTCGTGGAAAGTCAGCCTCTCATCGTCCCTGTACGGGGGATATTCGTCCGAACTTCTGTAAGATGCAATAGTGGACTTGGCCTCGGTCCAGGTTGAGTTGTGTTGCATCGAAGCTGCAACTGTTAGGTCTCTGGCCAGGGGCGGTGGTTTGGACCTGTCCCTGATGTTCAGATCCGGGTCTTCCGAACTGAACAGACGGTGGAAAGGGGGATTGTATGTACACCATTCAAACCCTCCAGAAGACGGGGAATCCTGTCGTGCCTGTGTAGATACGACCCCAGCTGGGTAGACAGTAGGGCCGAAGAGGCGACACCCGGCTGGGCTAGCGGCGGCATCGTTGCCCCCCATCTTCCATATCACACGGGCTGACCGAGGCAAACCGTGGCCCAGCTTCAATGACCAATGGCGCAATTCGGAGGCTCTTGTCATCATCCCCGAGTGGCGGAATGGCAGGCTCGTCCTGGGCAGCCCACGGGCAGTTTCCAACGGGGCCAAGTCCGGGGCACGGCACGGGTGAACGACATGGGTGAAGGGGGCAGCGTATCCTCCGCCGTGGGCAACACGACAACTCCGGAAAATACCCGTGTCCTGGTCGAAGGAGAACCAGAAAGGCCATCACGTTGACGGGGCAGCCCACTGGTTGACAGACGCAGAGTATCGTTGAGACGTCGACTGACCAGGGACCCTTTGAGGGGTCCAATGCAGGCATTGTCAGCTGATCCCCCCATCCGCCCCCAATTCCCAGCTATCACCAGCCGGCGGCGAACATGCAGCTATGCCACGATCCAGGTCAGAATGCTGCCGTCCAGGAAACCCGATGTGGGCCCTCAATTAAGCTTAATCAATGAACCCCTGGGACTGCCACAAAAATAGCATCCTCGACGGAGCAGCGCTCCCAGTGCGGCCAAGTGGTATCGGGGGTTTCGGCCGGTTCCTGACGGGGGTTTGACGGGTGATCAGGTCCCGGGTTGCCATGGGGAGATCAACAGAGGAGTTTCCCCGCCGAATGGGTTCCATGTCGTGCGCAGCGTCTCGGCCGGAGTGCCGGGTCCGACGGTGACTGGTGCGGCAGGCGGGGGTGGGTCAGGGGTAAGAGGACATCCATCGGCGCATCGATATCGCCATCGCCATTGCCATCACCATCGACATGGCCACAGCCACAGCCACGACCTCTTCTTGTTCCCCTTCCCGACGCTCCGCTCCCGACGGCCGGATCTGGAACAAGACGGCCAAACAGCAGATGGCGGCATGCAGCTCACCGCCCGTTAACGCCGATAGTGAGACAGAAAGGCTGGGCCTCGATTCGATCGACGCAGACGGTGCGACATGGCAAAGTTTGGAGGCGGGTTTCTATAAAAAGAATTAGCCTCTGCGAGTAAATGGACGGGGCAACGAGAACGAGCCGACTTGGGTGAAGCTGGGGTCTCGGCACGGTCTTGGTCGGATCGATGGTACCTTGCTGAGGCGAACCATAAGAGCAGAGCGTCCCGTCTTAATTTGTAGTTCATTTATCCTCACTTCATCCGCAAATTTGGCCCTGCCGCGAACCACGAACCACGAAAGGCTCAACTGCGTGCCAGAACAACCTCAGGGCCTCGATACCAGCAACCAGCCACCGGACAGAGACACGATTGTTTACGCCCCTGTCAACCAGCGACTTCCGAAGAGGGCCGAGAGAGGGGTCGGAGGTGCAAGACGTTGCAGACGTGCAGATGTGCACCTCGTGCAGCCGTGCAGCCGTGCAGGAGGAGATGCAAGACACGGCGGCAGGGCGTCCTGTCCCCGGAGGACGGATGCATCAATCTGGAGATGCAAATTAACGACACCAGACCAGAGCCACGCCAAGGGAGTCTCCATGTGCGCAACCTTGCCTCCGTCGCCGGAAAATATGCCGTCGTGGTTGCAGTACGGGGAAGGAGGGTGGCCAGGTCCAAGGGAGTCCAGCTGGTGGTTGAGTGCATGCCGAGTGGAAAGCGGACGAGGAGGATATCGCAAAGACTCCGGGAAGTCCAGAGGCCAGGAACCCCGAGGTCGTGAGGAAAAGGGATATAAAAGACCGGTCGTCGCCATCGACAACACCGGTCTTCTCTCCCTTCCTCACCATCATCAGCCTCTCCAGCCTTTCCAGCCTTCGCAGCCTCTTCGCTCTCTTCGCTCTCAGATCTCAGATCTCAAAACCGCCCCGTTTCGGTCTCCAACCAAGCCAAAATGCGTTCCGTCGCCTTCCTCCTCCCCGCGCTCGCCGCCGCCAGCCCCATCGCCTCGGTCGGTTCCGATGGCTGGGCCGATGCTCCGGACCCGAAGGACATCCAGATCACCAGCGCCACCTTCTCCGGCAACGGCTGCCCCCAGGGCACCGTGTCGACCAACATCTCGCCCGACAAGACCGTAAGCTTTGACTTTGACTCTTCAGTCCTTTCGACTCTTCCGCCAGGGGTCAAAAGACATATAGATGACTGACATGGATCGACTTCAAAACCCAACAGGTCATCACCTTCGGCTTCGACCAGTTCCAGACCTACATTGGACCCGGCATCAGCCCCATTGAGAAGAGCAAGAACTGCCAGCTCCACCTGAGCCTCAAGGTAAAACAAGCCGAACTCACCCCGCCAGTCTTTCCAAAAAAGCTGACACCCAACCCCCCCTCAACAGTACCCCGGTGGCTTCCAGTTCGCCGTGCTCGACAGCACCTACCACGGCTACGCCCAGCTGGACGCTGGCGTGACGGGCAACTTCTACAGCACCTACTACTTCAGCCAGGACGCGTCGGCGACGACGACGACGCAGGCGTCCATCACTGGCGGCGGCATCTGGGCCGACGGCCAGGTCTACACCAAGAACGACAAGATCCCCACCGCCAGCTACATCCTCTCGCCGTGCGGCGCCAACGGCATCCTCAACATCAACAACCGCATCGCCCTCACCAGCACCAACTCCCAGGCCAGCGGCCTCATCACCGACGACGATGCCACCGTCGCCTTCACCCAGCAGCTCAACATCGCCTGGTTCAAGTGCAAGTAAGCGTCTCGCCAAAATCCATCAGCGGCCCTGCCTTTCTCTCTTTGGTAAGAGGGGGTAGCATGCACGCTGAGGCGCTGAGGCTGAGGTCTGAGGGGGTGGTCTGGTCCGAAATAGCCTGGAAGCTGGGGGTGAGAGCACGTCTCTCCCTCCCTCGCTCCATCTTCTCAACAATCCGGCTGTGACGGGCTAGGACTCAGGGGTGGTTGCAGTTGGCTGGATGGGTGGTTCGTTTGAGCTCTTCCTTTCCTCCTCCGAGGATGAGGCCGGCTGAGGTGGAACCGCAAAATGGATGGGGTCCGGGATGCGGGAAGAGGGTCCAGGGACCGAAGCGGAGGCGGGACGCTTGATCGCCTTGCGGTGGGGACGGAGTAGCCTTCCTGGGTCTTCTTTTTGGGTGGTTGCCGCGGACGGATCTTTCCAACTTCTCTTTCTTCCTTCTTTCCTCCCATTTTTCCCTCTCTTTTTTTGTCCTTTATCTCGAGTATCTGTCTATTTCAACCTCAAGTCAATCAAGCCTTTTCACACAAAACATGATGCCGGCTCCGAGTATTCGGGAGTGTGATGCTTTGCTGAGTGACAATGACATGGCCGGCAACGAATGGGCCGACGTGCTTGGCGATGGGTCTCATGGCTCCGTGGGGAGCAATATGCAGGGTTATGCCGCAGACTTGGGAACGCGGTAGTTTTTCCGCCATTCGCAACAGGCGGCCCTCAGAAATGCGGCTTGTAAACTGGGGCTGGCTCAGTCACCACTCCCAACTCTTCGGATAATAAGGGCAACTGCCTGAAGGGCAAAGAATCCGGGTCTGCGAAGGCTTGGTCTTGTCCGTGTCGTTGCCCATCCACACGTGTCACCAAACCCACGAAGCCGGTTGAGGCATTCTGCCGATCCGGGAAAAGGGTTCAGAATTGGGGAGCCGCCCAAAAATAGCCGTGGCGGGATCGGGGACGCACGATGGTCCAAGTTGCAGCCCTGTCTGGGCTTGGACGTAGTACACACCCTGCACGGGCCCATGAGATGGTGAAAGGGTAACTCCCGGGCAGAGTCGATACTGTCGACTCCCGTCACCATCGAAACATGGCCAGGTGTGATGGCCCCATGCCTCATGTGACGAACAGAGACGCACAGCAGCTGGGGGTTCGTATCCTAGATCTCGACGGAGCTGCCGGCTTCGGCGTCCTTGGGGCCGGCGGTTACTGTTTGTCGTGGGCACATGATGTTCATGTTGTCGGCCAGGTCATCATCCGAAACGGACAGCCCTGTTGTGTGTTTCGGGTGAGCGTGGGTGGACGCGGTGCTGAATGGGGAAAATGAAGAGCGATGTCGGCTGCTGTGCCACGGTGATGAGCCGACGTTGCTGTGGTTGGCGGTCTGGGGTGCAGATGACACCTCCTTTTGGTGTTGACCAACAACAAGACACGAACGGGGTCCTTGTCTCGAGTCTGGCACCCGGCGCCCGGGGCGGTGGGAGCTGGAATGGGAAGTTGGGCGAGGTGAAGCAAGGGCGGTTAAGACCCAGCCCCAGGATATGCCTGATGCCATCCACGGCTTTGGTGGATGCGCTGCTGTGTCGTTGCTGTGTTAGAGACTTTTCTGTGTGGCTGCCCAGGGTCCGACTGGTGGCGAACTGGTGTTTTGGTTATTTCCGGTTTTGGGCGTAAAGTCCAACCGCCAAGTCCGCGGACGAAGGACTGGCATCGCCCGTCCGGCCGTCCCTGTCCTTTGGCTTCATTCGGGCTGGAATCCTGGACATAACGAAGGACCTAACTCCTGCACGCGCCTCGATCTCAGGAACCCAAGAGCCCGATCGGGCGGCTGGACGGCATTGGCCGTGTATCGTGCGTGTGTGTGATCTCGCTTCCCGACCATGCACCGGCAGGGGTTCGAGAAGACAACGATCGATTCGATGCTGTCGGCGGGTTCTGGGTTGAGGGGTTGAGGGTTGAGGTGAAAGCCTTCCCATTGGGCTGGCGACAGGGCGGGAGGCGGATGGTGGGGGTCAAAATCATCAGGGTGTCAGTGGCTCTTGCCTTCCTGGGGTTGGTTTCGGGCTGAAAGCAGGGGGGCCCAGGTAGCTGCCTTGGCTCGGATAGGCAACTGAGGTACGAAGTACAGATTCCAGATCCGTAAACATGAACCCAACATGGCCTGGTGACCAATCGCAAGCTGCGCTGCTTTCCTCAAGACGAGCCCGAAAACCTTCGGACAACACCACCCCCCCAAGTCTTTTATTCACGTTATTACATACAACGGCCAGAAACATCCGCCCGAGCCCACAAAGTGCGGAATACATACCACAGCACATGCGGAGTATTCCGTACACTACGCTGGAGATGAACTGGTGCTGAAATGGCATCACCCAATTCTTTACAGAACCGAGATTCCCATCACCCAACCGTCACTGCCCATCCGCTGCACGCGCTGCACGAGGCCGGCCTCCCCCGCTGTTTCAGAGCATGAACGGCGATCACCCGTTGATGTCCAGTTCGTTTCCTGCGGTCGCCAGTTGAGTTCACGATGCAGTCCGCACACACATAACTACGCGGAGCGCGATGGGTGCCTCGTCCACACGCTCAGACAGCAGCCCAGAGGGCACCATTCCCGCGGCACTTCCCCGCCTTGACCCCCGCCGATTCCCAAGACCTTGGTCCTGGAACCTTCTACCCCCCCATTTCTTCTCGGCCCAAGCAGGAGAGCCCACCAAACTCGGCGAGCTGAGCAGCAAGCCCAGACCTGCGGGCAGAAGCAAATCGACTAGTGTCAGGAGCGCCAGCCAACAAGGGTTCAAATTACGGGCGTTCGCCACCGCCATCTGAACCCCTCCCCTCATGCCTCGATGGTCCACGACGCCTCGTGGCGGCCCTGCACTCGATAACTTGATTGACGCAGTCTGTAACTTGTGCCAGGAGTTGGCAGTCCTGGGAATCTGGGAGTGTGGGAACCGCCCCTGTTGTCCTGTCCGACGCCTCCCTTGAATCGCCTCCCCTCCCGGAGACATTGAGCTTTCCAACTTGGAGCATTTCCCGTTCTGAGACTCGCGCCCAGACTTGGTGCCACCGGGCCCGGCATTCGCGCACTCCCACAGGCTCCCGCCCTGCTGCACGTCGCCAGATGGAGAAATTGGGCGAGAACGCCATGCCCTGAGAACTCCCCGACCAGGTGAGACCGTGAGACAGATCGACTTTCTTCAGGCCCTCATTGTTGGGATACAAGAACGGCAGATCTTGGAACGATTCAAGAGTCCACAGAGGCCCTCCCTCATCTTCTCCACCCCGTCACCAGAGCTGCACTAGTGCTGTCTTCTAACGATATCCGTCCCCGCAGAGGAGTCTCCGAGTGCAGTTGCAGTTACCAGACTCAGCCAGATATCCCAAGCGTCAACCGATCCTTGCTGGATCGAGACTGCCGGCTACCCACCCCATCGTCAGCAACATGTGCGACTTTATCCAGAGAGAATACGGCTGTGGGCACCACCGATACATCGCCTCCAGGTGGTGCATCAGCTACATGACAACACACAAGCGATGCCAGCCGGACATCACCCACTATGAATGGTAGGCAGCCCCCCCCC